>RJWM01015668.1:0-47263 GCA_004363535.1 Dasyprocta punctata | reverse complement strand
GAATAGGCGGAAAGAGAAAAGGGAAGAGGAAAAGATATAAACCTGTATATATGTATATGTAAGATAACTAAAAAGAACACTGCTGAATGTATTCGTTATTGAGAAAGAACAATTAATACTCATATGATTAGATCAATCTAGCATGTCTATATCTGATAATGTAAGAAACCATTTTAAAGATAACGATACGCAATATTGCAACCATTGTCAAGCTTCTATCTACCGGTTCTGTAAACCTGCAATGTTGTGTATTTACTCTAGTCATTTGCTTGTCTCTTTTGCTTGTTGTTTTTACTATATATGTCGTCTTTTTGTTGTTGTTGTTGTTGTTTTTGTTTGTTTTGTTTTTCTTCGCTCAAATAAAATTTAAAAAAAAATTTTCCAATACCTAGAAAATGACAATATGGGCAACTCTATCCATTTCTTAGAGGACAGTAAATGTGTGTTCATCTCTGTCAGTAAATATCAGGCTAACTGGATTTCATGTCAGCAGACGGAGAACTATGAGCAGAGAATACGTGAGCAACAGGAACAGCTGTCACTTCAACAAACTATTATTGACAAGCTAAAATCACAGTTACTTCTTGTGAATTCCAGTCGAGGTATGTTCGTGTTAATTTTTTATGTATTTCTTGAACCTCTTAGAGAAAAGAAAGGTGGAAGTTGAGGTTTACTACTTTATTTTTTCACTGTTTCTCAGTAGTTCAGATATAATAAGTTGTAGTACAACTGTACAACTTATTATAGGTATGAAAAAATGGACTTTTGTATATACTATATGACAGCTCTAGGTTGGTAAAACTTCCTTGAAGGTACTTTGCCTATTTCTATACTATTTGAATCAAAATTGAAGTCCTAGGACTAGAGCATAAGAAAATTTGTCCAGGTACCCAAAGATACATATGCAAGATATGCATCACAATATAATTTCTAATAATGAAAACTAAAAGAAATGTCTGATTTTCTAGATAACTAAACATGGGGGTTTCTGGAGGGCAGTACATCCAGAAAGGCTATGGAAGAGAAAGGTCTGTGCCCCTTCCCACGTACCTTGCCCCGTGCATTTCTCCTTTTGTAATGTCCCTTACAGTAAATCAGTAAATAATCAAAAAAAGGAAGAGGTGTCCTATAATTTAGTTACAGTGAATCATACGAATAACTACATAGCCAAGAAAAATGATAGAGGTTAACTTCCCAACAAAAATATGTTCCCAATATATAGCAAAGTAAACGAAGAGTATAAAAATGAATGTTATTTATGTAGAAAAAGGATTTTTGTTTGAATTTATGTGTATAGGAAAAGAAAAACTGATAGAATGTAAACCAAAATGTTAAAAATTATGAGTAGCTTTTATTTTTTATTCTTTATGTCCTGTCTGCATATTCTAATCTTCCTACAATAAGCATGGAAGAGTTATGTAAATAATTATCTCAAATAATGCATACTAGAAAATATGACTTGTGTAAAAGTGAATTGTTGGTAAAAATAAAATGCAAACAACCTGTTTCTCATTTTCTGAATTCTGCCTATTTTACAACTGACCTTGAAGAGTATAGAGTTTTGTATATTTCATAGCAAGAAAAAAATATAAATGAACTGTTTTTCAAGGTAATTATTATCTAAATATTTTTAAACCTATAACTTAAAAACTGTTCTTTTAAAATTATATTTTTTGGTTTTTATTATTTTCATTTTTTTAGGTGGTACCAAAAATAAGATTTTTCTACTAATGTCCAAGAGGTTTTTGTCTTGTAGATAACAGTTATGGCTGTGTTCCTCTGCTTGATGATGGTGAAACCAGGGAAGATAATCTGACTCTTGACCAGCCACATGATAAAGTGAAATCAGGAATACCAAAAGAAAAGCAATCAAAGGTAGACTGTACTGTCATATTTATTCCCTAAAGGAAATAAGAAATGAAAAATAGGTTTCCTCATCTTCCTAAACTAGTCAGTCATTGTACCCTCACAATTTTGGTGGACAGAGCATGGGTAGAAACTAGACAATTCCTTTTCAATCCTAATATTGGTTCTATAAAAAAGAGTACTTAAATGTTGCTACATAATACATCTTTCTTATTTTATTTTCCTGAGTTGGTAACACCACTGAAATTCTAAAACTAAGAAGTTCTGCTTATACAAACATATGACATATAGGTTTCTAAACAGAACTATTTCCCAAGGAAAAAAGGATTTAGGCTTCATGTTTCTGGGTTTTGTTGTTTTTTGTTGTTGTTGTTGTTGTTGTTGTTGTTTTGTTTTGTTTTTTTTTCCTATATCACAAGCATTTAACAAAGAAGTAAAAGACCTAAAAGAAATAAAAATTTAAACTAAGGTAGATAGTGTGACACAAATGTTATACTAGAGAACAACTGTTTTTATCTTTAATTTCCTATGTTTAATTAGAAAGAAATTCCACCTACCTGGGCATGGTGGTGCACACCTGTTATCCCAGCACAGGGAGAATGAAGCAGGGGGATATCTTCGAGCTTGAATCCATCCTAAACTACATAGTGAGTCCAGGTCAGCCTGGACTCTGGACATAGAAAGACCCTGTCTTAAAAAAAAAAAAAAAAAAAAAAAAGGAAAGAAAAAAGAAACTCTTCCTAATTAAGGAAAAGTCTCCATTGATGCAATAAAAATACTTACATCTACAAAGAGGCATATATAAGGATATTCATGCTACACTGGTTGGAAACAGCCTAAACATCTAAAACAACTTAAACATCTATCAAGGGCAGATTAATACATCTTTAGAAGCAGGTTAGGAAATTTAAAAAACTATTTTTGTTGTTATTGTTTTGAGACAGGGTCTTGATATGTAGTTAAGACTGGCTTTGAACTCACTATGTTGCCCAGGCGAACCTTAAACTTGTGGGTGATCCTTCTGCCTCAGTCTCCCAAGTACTGAGATTATAGTTGTGTACACCATGCCCAGCTCAAAATAAATAAATTATTTGTATATCAGTATTCTTAGATTGCAAAAGCATTGTTGAGTGAAAAATGGAAATACAAAATGATAAAATGGGCACAATTTGAGGTAGGTGGAGCGTTGTGAGTTCGAGGCTGGCTTGGGCTACAACGCGAGCGTAAGGCCGGCCTGAGCTACATAGTGCGACCCTGCCTCAAAAAACCAGGGCTGGGAGTTTGGCTCAGTGCCTTAAACGCCTGCCCCGGCAGGCGCAAGGTTGTGAGTTCAATCCCCGGTGCCACAAAAAAAAAAAAAAAAAAAAAAAGGGCACAATTTACATAATATTTTAAAACGTGTAATGACATTAATGTTTATGAAAACACAAATAGTAAATGTATATGAATATGGACAGAAAGGGTACGTATTTTCTTTAGAAAAAATAATCACTTGTAGAGTTGGGGGGGAAGATGTTATAGTGTCTAGGAAAGGAATAAAGCAAGCTTCAGTTATACCTGCAACTTTTTCTTTTATAAAAAAAGAAAGCAAATATGACAAGAGTTAACATTTGTTAAATCTGGCAAGTGAATATATAGGTGTATTTTTTATTGGAGGGTGTTTTGGGGATTGAAGTCAGGTTATATCCCCAATTTTTTTTTTTTTTTTGAGACAAAGTCTTTCCCTATGTTGCCCAGGGTCCCACTGTGCTAGGATTTCAGGCATGTGCCACCATGCCCAACATAGGTGTATATTGTCTTACTTGTTTTCCTGGGTCATTGAAATTTTATATGTTTGAAGAGAATATTTTTAAAATGAAATGAGTAGTGTATAAGGACTCAATATCAGCAAGACTAATTAGTTCAACAGTGCTATATTTTTAACCTTCATTCTAAATAAAAGAGCAAATTTTAGTTTTAAGGGCTACTCAGTAATAGATACCACAACTAAGACTACCTTTTTATTTAATATTTAACATCAAATCTGAGAAATCTAATTTTGAAGACTTTTTCAATAATTAAAAATTTCAAGATGAGTTTTCTACAGTATCTCTCAGTTCATATTTTTTTGTTCAAAACAATTATTTAGAAGCTGGGAATGTAGCTCAGTGGTAGAGTATTAGCCAGCAAGCACGAGTCCCTGAGTTTGAGCCCCAGTACTGAAAATAAATAAATAAATATTATTTATTTGAATCAGTTTTTTTCACTTGCCCCATTCCAGTTTCCATTTATATAAAAAATGATTGTAAACAATCACAGGAAACCATGGAATTGGAATACATTTAACTTTATTTTGCAGAAGAAAATTCAGGAACAATGATCCTGGCTTTTTGAATACAGTTTTGTGTTAGTACATTATGAAATAATTGAATTACTATAAATACTGACTTTTCAACTTAACACTTAAGTAAGTAATATTTACAGTTTTCGTTTTTCATAGACTTCTAAATGCCATTAGTTATCATTAATTTTTTGGTGTTGGGGGTTTTGTTTTCTTCGTGATTGATTTCTTTGTGTTTTTGTTTTCTTGATAGGGCCTCATTTGTAGTACAAGCTGGCATGGAACTCTGTGTGTAACCCAGGCCGGTCTGGAACTCTTGGTCCTCCTGCCTCAGTGTCCTGAGCTGGGGTTATAGGCTTGTGCCACCATGCTTGACTGAAAGCCACATTTTTATTATTTGAATGGCTCAACTCAGTCTTCTTATACTGTAACCATTTGATGAAACTAAAATTTAAATTATCTTACATTGCCATTTTCTCTTCTTCCTTTGTGTGTCTGTATCCAAAGTCCTAATGAACACTAAATATATAAAAAAAATATATATATATATGTGCACACACATACATATACATTCTTTTGGTGGTACTGAAAATTGAATCCAGGACCTTCACACTGAGCTATATCTCTAGCCCTTTTTTATTTTTTAAGTTTTGAGGCAGGGTCTCATTAAGTCACTGAATTGCCCAGGTTGGACTCAAACTTGTGATCCTCTTGCCTCAGCCTACAAGAATACTGGACAACATGCGTGCACCACCACACCCAGCTAAGAAATATATTCTTAAAGGGTAAAGTTCACTTTTTGTAGGAAAAATATATTCTAAAAGAAAGGATAAATTAAATGTATTGGCTACTTGAGAGCTGGCTGCATATTCCATATAAAAATTTAGGACTAGCCGGGCGTGGTGGCGCACGCCTTTAATCCCAGCACTCAGGAGGCTGAGGTAGGTGGAGCGTTGTGAGTTCGAGGCCGGCTTGGGCTACAACGTGAGCACAAGGCCTGCCTGAGCTACATAGTGTGACCCTGCCTCAAAAAACCCAGGGCCGGGAGTTTGGCTCAGCAGCTTAAGTGCCTGTCTGGCAGGTGCGAACCTGTGAGTTCGATCCCCGGTGCCGCAAAAAAAAAAAAAAAAAAAAAAATTTAGGACTAATTTAGAAAAAGTACTCACCAATCAAGCAGTTAAAATAGGCATCATTCCCATTGGTATATATGTTGATCTATACCTAATGGTTTATAACTGATAATACAGATGAAATCCTTTCCTAAAGTACTTTAATATTTTATTATACTAGGTTCTTTCTAAAGTGAAAAAATTCATATTTGGTTGGCTACTATTTTTTAAAAAGTATACATCCACATAGATAAAAACTAGAAGACATGGAGAAATGATTAGGTAGTGGAATAGTTTTTTCTGTCTTCAGTATACTTTAATATTATTCATCTTTAGAAAAACTAATATTTCTAAAAATTAATTCCTAGTTAGTTAGCACTGCTTCTGTAATGAATTAGTAAGTTAATGAAAATGCTTTGAACCAGTAACAGAAGGAAGCTACTACTAACCACCTCCAGTCCCTTCCTCCTTCTGTTTGATGGGTGATTTGATGATTGGTTTTTTTTAGACTATTCATTTTGTTTAGGAATTTGTTTTGTTAGGATTTTTGAGAGGGAAAAGATTCATGGACATTTTGGCAAATGACAATTGTAGCTGCCTTGGGAAAAAAGATACAGAGTGCTAGAAAAGGGATATGTGAAAGGAAAAGAAGCCCTTCTAAAAAACTTTATTTAAAAACAAAATTCATAGTTCAGCTTCTGTTTGTGTTATTCTACACAAAAATACATGCAGAGGCTTTTTTTTCTTCTAAAGGAACTTAAAGAAGTCAACACAATGCAGCTATATCATTAGATGACCCATAGTAATCTGTTTGCAGTTGGATCCTATCTTCAATCCCTAGCACCAAAAAAGAAAAAAAAAAAAGGTAAATTCAATTTCCTAAGTCCCCTCATTAATGTGAAAGAAAAGAAACCCAGCTTCTCAGAACAATTTTAAAAATTCTTAATGTGAATATAGACTTTCCAGAGGGAAATAATAGATGAGCAGTACTTAGCAAACCAAGAAACTATTGTTTGGGATTTGAAGTGGGGGCTGTTTGGGTTTGGTTTGGTTTTGTGGTTCTAAGGATTCAACGCAGCAGTATTCTGCATCTCCAGTTCTTTGTAATTTCTTATTCTGAATCCCGGTCTCTCTCAGTTGCCCAGGCCAGCCTTGAACTTGCAGTCCTTCTGCCTCAGCCTCCAGAGTAGCTGGGATTACAGATGTGTGCCACCATACCTAGCATTACTCAGTCTTTTTTTTTATAATCAATTTTAAAAATAGAAACTATTTATAGATAAGAAATCAAATTACACAAAATGTATCCAACATATCTTGACAAGCACTATTCATCTTTTGTTTGCAGGACACTACTGTCAGAAATAGTAACCCATGTCCATAATGGTAGTTGTTTTAATAACAGATTTTTTTACTTTAATGTAGTTTTAAATTACCATAATTCATTTTTTAAAGACCAGAATTATAGCATACTGAATCCTTTTTACAGTCTTTGGAAATGAGATTTTGTATTTGTTTCTGGGAAATAGTTCACTTGCTAAACTAAATTCTACATTAGGTGTCTAAGGCTTCACAAAATGTTTTGCCCTTATCTTTTTGTCCCACTTTCTGTTTTTGTAGAAAGTTACAGAAAAATGTAGAGTGCTTTAATGCAAAAAATATATATACAGAGCATTATATAACACATAAAAGAATTTGATAGTATTGTGAAATTATTTTTTCTTTATTCATTCAGTAATTTAAATTCTTGCTATATACCTAAAGCTACCAGTCACTGGAGAACAAAGAACCATTACCCCTCTTTTCTTGCATAACTCTTGTTTTAATGACTAAAGTTTGATATTATTGAATATTGTAATTATTTCAGATTCTAGGATCCAAAATGTAAGATAGGCATAGTATAAATCTATTTGAACTTTTAACTATTTAAACAAGAATTGTATGTACTTTTGTCTAAATAGCTGGTTTTATGCTTCACTTCTGATTTTGTATATGAATTTGTAATTTATTCTTATATGTGTCTTCAATATTTCATCTGAGATAACCAAAATCTTAAAAATATATTACATACAGTTGTCACTGAAACACATTTGTGACCCAGTTTACAAATTTCTGATGCAGCAACATTGTGATGAGATCAGCAGATGTAACAGCTCTGAGGAAAGCAAGAAAGATTTGGTAGGTTTAGAATAGCAAAGAATGATATACCTGTGGAGCTGCCATTCTTGCTAATATTACAAAAATAAGATATGCTGTTCGTGGCAATTGCAAGTAAATACAGACATTCAGACATGTTCGACAAAAGCTGGTGTCTAAAAATTTGTTTATTAAACTTTTATTTGCTTAGCATTGCTAGTCATTGAAACATTACAGAAAAGACAGCAGCAGTTGCCTTTCAGGAGCTATAGTTTGGTTGAGGAAGCAAAGATTGGAGACTCAAAGCAGTTAGAATACAATGTGATGGGAAATTTAATCTATTTAATCCTGTTATATAATTAGGAATAATTATATGGCAAGATGAAATTGTAATTATAATTTTATGGCACATTAAATGTATGGAAACTCGTTTTAGAAATTAAAATTTCTAGTAAGCTGAAGTTAGGTTTGAGCAAGGGCTCAAAATTTAGTCCAAGTTGGAAAAATTGTCAAACAAACTCATATTGCAGTGAGCTGATGTTAGGCTTCAGCAGGAGCTTGAAGGGACCTCAAGTTGATATAGGGCAATGAAGCTCCCAACCAACTAGATGTCCAGTAAGAGTTTGTGTTCTCCAAAATTGACGAATGAATTTTAGGAAGAATGGAGGTTAAGAGCAGAATACACAGAGAAAGCAAGCTTTTGTGTGAGAGAAAGACAGAAGGAGTCCCGAGTAGGTTGCTGAGGACCCCGTCTGCTCTAGTGATTTTTATACAGCAAAACCAGGAGGTGAGGTAGGTCCAATGTGGGGAAAAATAGGAATTCACCAGGCAGGTGGGCATGAGGTGGGACAGAACTATGGTCAGCCAGTAAGATTACAAGTGTAATTACTCATTTAAAATTGATTAAATCGAGATCAAATGGGGAGGCAAGTCACATAGCAAGGAGACATGAATACAGAATAGGGTCTTTGCCAGTAAGGGATTGGGTTAGTGGCTCCTTCTGGCTTCCTCAAGGTGATTGATACCTGTTTAGAATATCAATCCTTGATGTTTATACTTAGGGTGTGGTTGCATTTGTATTGTTTTTTGTCTTGAGATCTGGCCCACCGCAGAGGTGTCTGTCTCCTCCTAGGTTGCAAGATACATGGTCTTCTGCACTGGCTTCTTGGGCTTAGCCCTGTGTGACTGCCTATAATATTTCTATCTAACTCAGTTGTCTGTAACATTGTTAGTGTAACATGTTCTTATTTAACTATATTTTGATTATGTGAGCATGATATAAAATTAAAATTTTCTGTAAGATTTTGATGGGAAAGATAGTTTCTAGACAAGAACCAAAATTACCTAAGGTAATTTTGGAGAACATTGTATACCAAAAGCTAAAAGCATGGGTTTCAAATAAGAAGTATCATTTACCATAACCAATTTTAAGTGACATAATCATGGCTTCATAGAAGAGTGTCCCCTATCTTTCTGTTACTTTATTATAATGGCAGTTTGGCTAGTGATGTTAACTTAAACCCTGTGCTACTTTCTGGCCTTTCTGTAGCCTTCTAAAATCCTACACTCGTAGGTCTAGGTCTTGGGTGGTTCCTAATCCTTGTACCTTGGACTTCTGGAGCAGCTTGTACTTGGGGACCTCCATCTTAGTTTTGAGCCTTCATAACTTCGCTCAACACCCTAGGCGCTTTTCTGTTGCAAGTCTCTGAACTATATTTATTTAAATTACTATATATTGTCCAGTTACCTGGTTTTATACACATTATAAAAGCTCTAAAAAAGGATACATTAAAGGTATATGATAAATGTTTTTCATCATTTGAATGAAAGTTAAAAATTAGACTTCGGCGGGCAGCGAGTGTGGGCACCTGCACACCTGCCACCATTGCTACTGCTGGAAAGCTTGCCTCCCTTAGGTAACTAGCACAGTCAGGGAGAAACAGCCAGATAAGCCCCATGCACCTGTAGTCTACCATTGGAGACCCCTGCTTCCTTCAGACAGACAGCACCCCGTGGGAGAATCAGACAAACACCCCTGTGTGCCTGCCACCATCAGGAGAGTCCCAGTGTAGACACACAGACTGAGAGATGCAGCCCCACCACCACACACTCCTGGCCATTAGGGAAGCCTCAGTGTAGCTTTAGGGGTCTGAGGAAGCCCATCCCGTTCCCTGCTACCTTCCTGGCAACCTGGGTTCAGGGAAACCCAGGTGTGTGGCTCATTCCTCTACATTGCGGAGGGTCAGCCAACGTGGGGTATCCTTGGGACCCCACAACCAACTTGTTAGAGACCCAGGAAAATGTCAAGACGAAGGAGCAAAAGGCAATCCCAGACCTCCACCCCACACAGAACAAGTCTGGGAGGTATAGACTTGGAAGAAAACAGAAGTCACACACCTGAAACCTCCAAGAAGATAGCAACTAAAGTAAAGAAACAGCTTCGTGAAACCAAAAGTAAGCAGATCAGAAATAATACCTCAGGTAAAAGAAGAAATCACAAACATAATCAAAGAATTGCTAAGCATATCTAAAGAAGGCATAAATAAAAAAGAGGAGCATAGGAAAATGATGGAAACCTTGAATGAACAATATAGGAAGGAATTAAAATGCATAAAACATTCAAAGAGATGTCCAGAAAATTAAAAAGTCAACTGAAAGCTGGCAAAACCACTTGACAGAGACTGAAGATAGACTTTCTGACCCTGAAGATAGGGTCACAGCTAGCAATCATGAAAAGAAAGATCTCTTAAAAATAACAAGTAATTGGGAAATAACAATTCAACAGCTGCAAGACAACGCAAACAAAAATAATTTAAGAGTGACAGGTATCAGCAAAAAAGCAGGGGTTAACACAAATGACATAAAAAGACTACAGAAGTATTAGTAGAAAACTTCCCAAACATGGGCAAAGGATCTGGCATATAGAACTCCAACTAGCCCTAACCAAAATAAATCTATACCCAGACATATAATAACCAAGATCCCAGAAATTCAGCATAAGAACAAAATATTAAAAGCTGTTAGAGAAAACAGATCACCTATAAAGGGAAACCCATCAGAATCACAGCAGACTTGTCAACACAAACCATCAAGTCAAGAAGAGTTTGAAGTGAAGTGTTTCAAATCCTGAAAGAAAACAACTTCCAACCCAGACTGATATACCCTGCAAAACTATCTTTCAAAATCGATGGAAATATAAGATATTTCCATGATAAAGAACAACTGAAGGAATTCATGACCACCAAATCAACCCTACAGAGAGTGCTGAATGATATTCTAGAGAGAGATAAAGATGATCACGTTTCAAGGAACAGAAGCAGAAGGGGATTGCCAAACAGGACAGGCAACTGGACAAAGCGGAGAACACCAGGAGGATAGCATGGTAGAGACAAACCAATGCATGCCAGTTGTAACCATTAATGTAGATGGTCTCAATTTGGCAATAAAAAGAAACAGAGTGGATCAAGAAACAAGATTCATCAATATGTTGTACATAAGAAACACATTTAACTCGAAAGGAAATTCATAGACTGAAAATCAAAGGAGAGGAAACAATCGTCCCACACAACAGGGGACCAGAAAAAAGCAAGGGGAACTTGCCCATCAATCACAGAATGGATAAGAAAGATATGGTATTTTCATACGATAGAAAACTACTCAGCTATAAAGTTGGATAATCTTGAGGCTCTTATAGGTAAATGGATGCAACTGGAGATCATGCTCATGGGTGAAATGATTGGGACTCATACAGGTGAACACTGAGTTATATCTGAAGTAGTCCAAAAAGCACAATAGATATTATGGAAGTGATAGGGGAGGAAATGCCAAAAAAGGGAAACTTAATTTCCTATTATCTTGTTTTGAATTCTTGTATCATTTTCATAATTTTATTAGGTTTGGTTTTATTCTGTTTTGTTTTGTTAGATTTTACTGTGTCTGACGGTATGGGCTGCTATTTTGAAAATAACAAGGTGTATTATGATAATCATTGTTGATTTCCTATTAGCTTGTTTGGAAAACGTATAATGCTTTCACTGTTTTATTTTGATTGGTTTTATTATTTTGCTTTATTTGATTTTATTATGTATGATAGTATAGACAGCTATTTTGAAGAAAATGAGACATTATGGTAGCCATTGTTTATTTCCTGTTATCTTGTTTTGAAGTCCTGTAATGCTTTCATTCTTTGGTTTTGATTGGTTTTAGTCTATTTTGTTTTGTTTCATTTTATTATGTGTGAAAGTATGCACAGCTATTTTGAAGAAAACAAGAGACATTATGGTAGCCATTGTTGATTTCCTGTTATCTTGTTTTGAAGTCCTATAATCCTTTCATTCTTTTGATTGGTTTTATTCTGTTTTGTTTTGTTTGATTTTATTATTTGTGAAGGTATGGACAGCTATTTTAAAGAAAACAAAAAACATTATGGTAGCCATTGTTGATTTCCTATTGTCTTGTTTTTGAAGTCCTGTATCTCTTGCATTGTTCTGTTCTGATTTGCTTTATTGTATTTTGTTTGGTTTGATTTGATTCTCTTTAAAATAAAATTTAAAAAAATAAAAATAAAAGTTATACCTTTAATCAAGATATTTAACTATCAAGTGATTTCTGTAGGAAAGTTTAAGCCTATTTATATTGTCTAAACATGTAATATATGCCTTTTCTAAGAAGAATTTAAAATAAATTTGACTGCTTAGGCTCATCACTCAACTTAAAAAAAAAAGTCCTATACTCCTTTAATGCTTTATTCTTTTCAGCTTTCATTAGGCAGAAGTGGTGAGTATACCCACTATGCTTTGGTGCATGCCAACTGGAGGTTCTGGAGAACTGGCGAGAAACAACGTTTTTATGGGAAGCACCTCAGAGTATCCTTGCCATCTCAGTCAAAGTAGCTGTTCCATTGTCTCTATTTTTTGTTTCTAGTGCCTATATAGATACTTCTGTGTTACTCCTCTTTAAAGAGTAGTTTTTGTTTATAAACTGTCTGGAAGAGTTAATAATTACAAGGTAAAGCTGTCTTCATCCAGTTCTTTCATTAAAGTTCCCAGTTTTTGCCAAAGCAATAAAATAAAGATATCACAAACTCTTCAGAAAAAATATATTGATGTCCAAAGCATTTTAATATTCACATTGAAAATTTTCTTGCAGAAATTTTGTTTCTAAAACTGAACTAATTAATCTTAACCCTATCTTGCTATGGGTCTATTTTTTTTAAATTCATTACATCATTTTGGGGTTTTTACTTTGCAGTAATATTGTAAATATTGGAAAGGGAAGAAAATGAGAAGTGGCCTTTCGCTTTTTAAATTATCTTTCCTGACTTCTAAACAAATTGAAATATCACTATATTCCCCTTCTCACTCCTTTTTCACATTTCCCTTTTTTTTTTAATCTTCAAAGCCCACAAAACAGGATTTGTATATTCTACCCATATATTCTACCCAACTCGATTTCTCTTGACTAACACAAGTAAAGAATATCCTATCCAGCAGGTAAAGAATACCCTTACCACCACCTCAAACAGTGTGGTTTCTCTTACTGTTACATTATAATCTGTTATTCTTAACAATTCTCAAAGTATGTTGGAAAGATTATTTTTCAGTGGTATGAATACTTCTGTATTCAGTCTGTTGTGGTTTTTTTTTTCTTTTCTTTTCTGATTAAATTATATGACAAAAATCCAGCCATAGATGATGTAATTGGGAAAAAGAAGCCTTTTTAGCAGTTGTGGATATTCTTCTTTGATAGTACACCAAAACTTGATAAGTGGTTATTTTTTAAATGTTAGCTGTAGTGAGGCAATAAAATCCTATCAGTGAACATTTCTGCTGTGGTAAAATTCATCAGTCTCTTGTACTTCGAGTGTGTCTTTTAATAGTATATAATTTAAACAGTGTATCATTTAAATAACCATAATGAATTGGTCATTTGGAAAATACTGGTTCACTGAGTTATACAGATTACAGGTCTTTCAAGTGTTGACTCACTTCATTATATAATACTTAAAAATCACATGTAACTTCATCACTGATCTCATTTGAAAAGTCTTTTATGTATTGGGCAACTGTCAAGCTTTATGTGATAGGTACAAGTTTTCTAAAATCTTAATTTTCACTTGAAAGTTCAGATTTTCTCATTGGCAACAAATCTTGTCACTTGTTTTCCCTAAAATGACAGGCTAACTTCATTTTCTTTTGAGAAAAATGTCTGAATAACTGTAGCCTGCATGTCAGTCATTCTTTCAAGTGACAATGGCATTCTATTTAAAAAGTGACTAGTTCAGCTTGCAACTCAGACTCTAAGAAAACATTTTCCTAAAACAACCATTGTACTTCAGTATGTAACAGCAGTTTTTTGTGCAGACTTTTAAGTTTTTTGTTATAGGAAATATTTTTTAAATGCTATTTGAAATAGTAATTCACTAAAAATAAATAGTTTTACTACTTTATTAAGGACATTCTTAAATGAAACTGGTTTGTTCATTTGCTTTTCTTTCTGCTGAGCATGTGGGACTGAAAAATACATTAAATACAGTTGGGTACCATGGATAACCTTTGTAATGCTCCACCACCAAATAGTTTTACTCGCTTTTGCTTTGCACCATCAGTGTAAATGCCAATACAGTGAAAACTGCAAATAATATCTTAATATTATTATGAGCATAGTTGCCCTCATGAATGTCAGAGTCAGGGACTTTATTTTATGCTACTTACAGATGAGTAAGTTATCACTTACTCTTTCATGGATGCTGGAAGAAAACAGACTGGATCAGAGAAAAGGAATCTTCATATTAGTCACAGCATAGCAAGCAGCAAGAACATCCTGTTTAGCTTGTTCCCACCTGAGGCATGACACAAACCTGAATGGATGCCTGCACATGCAATGGGTTACATTAATGGAGGTGGACAAGTCCTTCATTTTATAGCTAGCAGCAAGCAAATGTGTTCTTTGATCCAAGGAGACATTACTTAAAAGATGTTTTAAGCTTGCTCTCTGCAAGCACAACCCTGAGCGATGTCCAAGTAAAGAATAATCAGAGCCTTGAATTCTCGACATATGCCACAGAAATGTGCAGGGATAATCAGGGGCCATTGCAGATACCCCTCTCCCAGCTGTAGATCCCTTGAAAGGATCTTAGTATTTCAGTGGTCCTGGACCATATCTTGCAACTACTGGCAAGTGGGGCTAGAGATGTAACTCCATTGTAGAGCACCTGCTTAACAAGCCCAAGACACAGGATTTGATCCTCAGTACCACGAAAGAAGAAAGAGACAGAAGGATGGAGGGAGAAAAAGAGAAAAGAAGATGGTAATATGTCTCGGCCTGATGCATTTCCTAGTATGCTCCACAAAACCCTAGACCTGTGAAATGCTGTGTATTGTGTACTCTGTGAGGTAGTTTTTAAAAGCACAAGAATATATGTAGAATCTGAAGTCAAAGTAAGAAAGCCACCTAGCTTTGTTAAACCAAAGGCTCTCTATCTAACACTTTAACCAAGTTATATTTTAATTTCCTCGTATTGCAGTTGTAATCCCCTCAGAAATATTGCTAGAATTTGATGGTGGAAGAAAGGAAGGCTCATCTAATTTTTCACTTGTTCCTAATACCTTACAGTCTCTGAATTCCATGTTTGCTTAAGCAGACTTGCTATGTTATAAAAGCTTTTACCCTAAAAGATTCTTTTCTTTGCCAGTCATCTTTCCATACAGTTTTGTTCATATATGTGTACATATATACGCATATATATATATATCCGAAAGTTCAATAAAACAAGTACAGAGTAGTTCTCACACATTCCACATTGCTGACCTAAGGATTTTTTTCTCCCTTGGTAAGTCTCTTTTGTAAACAAAATAATTCTGAGACAGATATCTGTTGTTTTGTCTTTCTCATGGTATTTATCAGTGGTAGTATGATTTTTTCCTTCCAACTCAGTTTCACTTCTAAAAATCCAATATCTAATGGGTTTATCTACTGTCATTTCTATCCTTAATTGCTATTCATTATTTAACATTAAGGATAACATGTTTCCTTCTGTATTTCATCTTAATAGTACCTCAGGAGGCCACTAACTTGTTGGTATTCCCCAGTTATCTGGACGATATTTCCTGCTGGGTGGTCAAACTGCCACAATAGAGTTTGCTATGTGCTGCTGCTAATTCAGTATTCTCTCTCCTCTCCTCTTTATGCTTCAGCCTGGCAGTCCTCATTCCCTTTCCCAGCTCTAGCTTTTTGTCTTATCCGTAGCACAAAGTAATAATTTTTACATAAAGCTGAACCTAAAACCCCCCTTCCTACATTTTTGATAAATGTCCACTCCTTTTGGCATGAAGAAAATAAAGTTGGTTTATTTTACTTATTAAAGTACAATTTTATTTTGTACTTTCCTCTTTCAGAAAAGCCTAATCTCAGTTTCCTTAGGATTTCTCCTACCCTAAGTTTTGTTTTATGCTAAGGAAAATAGCCTTATGTTAAAAGTGAAAATATAAAGTGTGAACTAGATTTGATGGAAAATTGATTATGTGGATATGTGTGTTTTAAAAATTATGGTCTATGGATTTTTAAAATGTGGTATTTACACACAGTGAAGTATTACTCTGCCATAAAGAAGAATCAACTTGAATTGTTTGTAGGAAAATAGATGCATCTTGAAATCATTTTGTTAAGTGAAATAAATCATACATACAAACTTAAATATTATCACAAGGATTCTCTTATATGAGAAACCCAAAATATAAGAGTAAAATAAAAGATACATAACAGAAAATAAGGAGAAGTATCTTTCTCAAATGGTAAGAGAATCAAGAGATGAAAGGAAGAGGGAGAGGAAAGGGGAAAAAAAAAGAGTTAAAATATGTCACACGCATGTACCAACTCCATTCAAGGAATGTAATCATTATGTACTGCAAACGTGTACTAATAAAAAATAAAAATTGGGAGCTGGGCGTGGTGGTGCACGCCTTTAATCCCAGCACTCGGGAGGCTGAGGTAGGTGAAGCGTTGGGAGTTCAAGCCCAGCTTGGGCTACAACGTGAGTAAGGCTGGCCCGAACTACGTAGTGCGACCCTGCTTTAAAAAAAATAAAGGGCTGGGAGTTTGGCTTAGTGGCTTAAGCACCTGCTTGGCAGGCGCAAGGTTGTGAGTTCAATCCCCAGTACCGACAAAAAATAATAATAATAATAAGTAAATAAATAAAAATTGGGAAAAAGAACATCTATTTGATCCTAGGAGAAAAACGAAGTAAAATGTAGTGGTCTAGAATAGACACCAGAACAACCGAACATAAATTGGAAATTAGAGAATGGCTATTAAGAAAGAGTGGAGCCCTGGAGGTAACAGAGGTTAGGAGGTGACTATTCAGTAAAGTTAAGAATGAATGATGTAACTGAAGAAAGGTCTGTAAGGAGGGAAGAGCAATGTACTTAGGTCTGAATGTTAGAAAATGCTTACATTTGTGAACTAGGAAGAAGAGAGATCAGAGAAACTTGAGAAGTGTTATATTATTCTGGTAACCAGAAAAAGTTTCAAGGATGAGCTGGTCAGTTACATGAAATGCTACAAACTGAGATGCTGAATTAAGTAGAATGACAGCTTTAGAAGAGCATTGCATTAGTGTGTAAGACATCTTTGGGAAATTTTCTGAAATCTCAAAAGAATGGAAGGATTAAAAAATTAATAACCTTACTTTAGGAGTTCAGCTCCCATCGTGGAGGAGAAGTGAGCACCTAACAAACCAGTCCTCTACAGGTATGTTACAAATTCCAGACAACCACCTGAAGAATTTAGAGATCAGACTTTGGGTTTTTTAGAGGTTAGTCAAAAATATGAATCAAATTATTGGGTAAAAAAAATGAATTTCCAATTTTCTGTTTTTGTCCTTGTGGTGGCCACAGTTATAGTGGAGGCCCAGTAGTGGCTGAAATTCTAACAGAAAGCCTGCTGTCATTCTGGCTAATAGAACAGGAAGGAGAATGAGACTGAAGTAACTATGGCCACTAAAGAGTAAAGTAAGAAAGAGAGAAGAAAATCCCTAAACTCTGTATTTAAACTCACTCCAAATCTCTGGCTATCCCCACGGTAGCTTGACTAACTGAAATGCTTCATAATTAAGGCTTGAAGGACTGAACTGAGAGTTTAGCTGCAGCTCTCCATAGACATGACAGTTTGGAGTCAACTAACTTGACTGGCTGTAAAAACAAAAATACCAATATTCTTTGGCACCATGTAACTAACATCTCCAAAACATAATATTCTCAGTGTTCAGGATATGGTACTAAATACATGAAGAACCCAGAAAATGTGATACACATACCAATCCTGAGATGATTCCGATACCGAAATCATCAAAAACTTTATCAGCTACTATAATTGTCTGGTCCTCTGCTAACAGTTGGGGAGACTAGAAGGTAGGATGGAGTTTTGAATGAGGATGTAATTAACAGTAATATACTGAATCGTCACACTTTGTCAAATGTTTAACTTTTCTACCAAGTTTGAGAAATAAACTATGAAAGTTTGACCAGGCAACTAATACCAACTTGCCTATGTCAACAGGTGAACTGGTTTCACAGGACTTGAGTAAGTCTAAGTTATTTTTGGATGTAAATTTATATTTGTACATTCTTTAGTATCAAAAAAAGCCATAACAGAGCCCACCCACCTACCCCAGACTATATATATATATATATATATATATATATATATATATATATATATATATATATTAGGGGGGTGGTTTTCAGACAGGGGCTTACTGTGTGGTTCAGGCTGGCCTTGAGGTTACTGTGTAGTCCCAAGCTAGCCTTGAAGTCACAGTGATCCTCCTGCCTCTGCCTCCCAACTGCTAGGATTACTGGCATGTGCCACCATGCCTGACCCCAGGCAATATTTAAATATTGAGATTTCCCATTTAACTACTACTCAGTGAGAAATGCTGTATATTTTTCATTGTGTAACAGGCAGTTCTTAGAATCTTAGAATTATTTTGCTTTGGTACAATATGTTAGTGTTACCATAAAGACTTGCATTCCAGTCACAACCATTTTATCTCCTGCGCATTAGCCAAATTATTTGATTTCTCCAAAGTAAAATGAAGTTTTCAAACAAATTTTTAAATCTTAAGTACTTAATATATGATTATATGGATCGAGTGAATTAATACCTGCAAATTGCTTAAATAATAGCTGTTTTTAAGAAGACATCTTCTGTTCATCAATGTGATGGTTTAACATTACATTAATGGTTAAAGAAAAGGAGTTTCCCCAAATCAGTTTATTTAAAATGTAGTTTCTGGGGATAGGGTATAAGGAATATAAGAAAACGTGCTCATTTAAGTTATGCAGTTTCTGTTTTTCATAAGAAGTTATCCTCAAAATTAATTATTTTTACCCCATAAGGAAATAAGTGCAGCCCAAATGTGGTGGTGCATGCCTGTAATCCCAGCACTTGGGAGTCTGAAACAAGAGAATTGCAATGAGTTTGAGGCCAGCCTGGGCTACATAGTGAGTTCAGGTGTATTCTGAACTACATAGAAAGATGTCTCAAAAAGAAGAGAAATAAAATAAATTCAGAAAGATGTATACAGAAGGTTCCTAATGCAAAGTGAGAGACTTAAGACAGATGATAGCAAAGTATTGTTTAAAGAATATATATGCCTATGGTAGCATTGAATTGATAGATTTAGGGGTCTTTACATTAAACCAGAACCCTGTGAAGAACTTGGAAGTAATTGGGGTGTTTAATTTTATTTTTATATTGTTTATTTTCTTGCCACTTCCTTCAGAACTCTGGGATGGTTCCCATTTTGCCCTGGAGTTGTTCCCATGCTGGCAGTGGGTTTGCCTACCACACGTCATGCAGAACAGACAAGTCTCCTATGATTTTGTTCCCATTGCTTTGCTAGATTCTCAGGAATGTTAATGAGGGTGAAAGAAACAGATTTCACATGTCCATAAATTCTTACAGATTAAATAAACTTTTTTTCTTTTTGCTTTCAGACTTATTTCACCATACTTTTATATTCTCATCAGGTTTCTTTTTGTAGATTTTTTTTTTCAGATCTCATTTTTTTACCTTAATCTTTTTTTTTTTTTTCACTTTCTCCTTAGTTCAGCAGAATCCAATGCTTTACTTCACCGTAACATCTTTTGTCTCAGTATATCTAAAACTGGCAAGGAAACATTTCAACCTCAGTTTGTCCTTTACTATTTCATTAAGTTTCAAAAGTCTATATGATAAGTGAATCCTAATTTTCAGTATCTTTTTCTACTCCTTTTTCTGTAATGAATTCTATCAAACTTTCTTAAAGCTGTTCACAGTTTATATTATCTTTACCAATCCATCACATCTTACCTTGGTTTATTTCTTGGTTTACATTGTTGAAAATCAGAGCATACGTTCTTCTCTGCTTCAAAAGTATAATTCTGTTGAGCTTCACCCAGAAACTAACTAATGTATTGACTACACATAGTTGACTAAGCCACTTTAAAAAACTCCTTTTGCATTCAAGAATCTCAACTCCAGTTTTAGAGAGTCTTTTGTATGATAGATAGTGCTACTACAGTTCAAATCTGTATCATTGAGAACTTACTTCCTTTATTTAAAATTGACGTTTTAGGGCTTAGATAGAGCACTTGCCTGGGCCTTGAGTTCTGTCCCCATTAATACAAAAACAAAAATGAAATTAGCTTTTTAAAATTTTGTTTTTGTATATATGAGAGAATCTACATTATATTAATGAGTTAAGTCACTGTTATCTTTAAAGTTCCATAAATAAGTCTAATTTTATTGATATTGATTGTTAAAATTTGTAAGAGAAATGTAATTCCAAATGAAAACCTTTCATTTTCTGTTTTTAGAATTATTTTATATAAAAGGAATAAAATACTTCCACTTTTAGTACCAACTACAACAAAGACAAGTATTAAGAAAAATACACATTTCCTTTTTTGAAAGATTGATTGTTAACACATCCTGGAAAGCAGCACAAAAACTTTTTTATTGTGCATGTGTGTTTCTAGGGATCAAACCCAGGGCCTTAGGCATGCTAGGTATAAATCCTACCACTAAACTGCATCCCCAGCCCACTTTCCCATTATCTTTGCATTAAGAATAGACCTGATTTTGAACTAATGATATATTAGCATCTTTTTTCTGCTTAAATATCATTGCATATTCAGTTGGCCTTGAACATATATATTTTTGTTTAATACCCATTTATGAGAAACTTAAAACTAGACTAAATTAAAATTCTACCGATTCACATAAGAGAAACATTTATGGAAACATTTCACAGTATCTTCCAACTGTTTCAGATGGGCTTATCTTAATGGATTTGGTTAAATGACTTACCCAGAGCCATATTGCAAGAGTATATAGCATATAAAACTTATTTCAGCATTCAGTCCACAAGTTCCACATTTCCAAACTAGTCCTTGGAACAATTTATGATGTTAAGTATTTTAAGTCTTAGTACCTCAAAATAAATTCATTTGTCGAATGTTTAAAATCTAAAATGTTGATTCCCTTTCTTTTTTATTTGAAATTACAATAACTTCATCTTCCTGAAGTACAAGATTCACTTGGATGATATTTGAGAATCAAAAGAAAAATATAAGCGATCTATAATGTTTATTTACTCTCTAAGATGCTCAACAAACCTGTAATCTTCATTAAGTAAGATAATTTGGCAATGAAAAGAAAGTCTGGGGTTGGGGATTTAGCTCAGCAATGTAAGTGCCTGCCTGGCAAGTGCAAGGCCGTGAGTTTGATCCCCAGTACCAAAAAAAAGAAAGAAAGAAAGAAAAAAAAAAAAAGGAAGAAGAAAAGAAGAGAAAAGAAAAGAAAAGTCTGAATTTCTGGTAAAAGTGTTGCAGTTACTATTGACTATATTAATCCTTAGTTTTTTGAAAAATAAATGATTATCTCCAGTAAGTTGTGCCAATCAAAAATCATAATTAACAGGCAGAACTCATGCTAACTAAATCCTACTTCAGAACATCTGTCAGAAAGCAACTTACCTTTTTTCCCAACTAACATGTTAAAGAGATTTCTTTTAGAAATTTTTACTTGGACACTGGAGACTCAGAATTTTCATTTCAAATATGTTAACAGATTTATTTGGTATAAATGATAGAAGGTATAGTATATTGTTTAATATATCCAGTAATACTTTTCTTAAGCAATAAGAATAAAAATTAGTGTAAGCAGAGCAAAATTCTTTACTCCAAAGAAATGAAGACCTTAGTTTAGATACTTCATAGAAATTCCTTAATGAGTCTTCCTTACTTCCTGCCAGTCTACTCAAAGAATCTTTTTGAAACATATCCACCCACTAGTTATCAAATCTAAATATAACAGAAATTTTCACCAGTTATTTGCTAAGATAAGCAAAAGCTTATCACCTTTCCCTATCTTTTCCTTCACTTCTTTTCATTGGCATTAGTTTTAAATGGTTCTTTCATCTTACAAGTAGTTATTACCTAGTTTATGTCAAAATCAGAAATTCAGAAACTACAATATTGTCTTTACCACTTTCTGTAATCTATTTTCAGTTTTAGATTAAAATTACAAAGTACTTTTTGGCTGTTTCAAGCTCCTAAAAAATAATACACTGAAAAATTTTAGTAGCAATTTTTAAAAGGAAGTTGTTCCATTTAATGTAATCATATTTTATAATTTATCATTAAATTATCTAATGTTTTTCTCTTTATCCCTTCTCTGATTTTGCTGATGTAGAGTTAATAATCTTTCTAAAAGTTTGTTTTGCTGCAATGTCCTAAGTGACTGACTGTCTTTAAAATGTTATCTTGCTTCCTCATATACATTAAAATGCAATGAGACTACTGATTATGCAGAATATCAAAGAAAAACCTCATGTATCGCTTTGAAAAACAACCTGTAAATTTCTTGTGCTGTGACTGCCTTACAGAGTTAAATAAGACATTTTTAATCTACAAGACATGGCCTAAATGTCCATCAGACAAACAGTGTGCTGTAGCAAAATGGTCTTAGTTGCATCAAGCTCTTGATACATAAAATCACAGATTGTTTAAATTGCCAAGATCATCTTATTCTAATTACTGACCCACTACCAATAATACTCTGAATAGAGTAATTATGTAGAAAAGACAAAAATTAGATCAGCAAAGTAAATAAATTGAAGAATATATTAATTTTTAGAAAAACAAACTAAAATTGTCTTTATTTTAAAGAACAAATGAGGCACCTAAGAAAGTAAAAGAAATTTAAAAAGCAAAATTAAAGAGATGTACTCTGAGTTACAAGTTATGATTGTATATTATTGAGACTTCAGGTCTCAGAATTTAGCAGTGTAGAGCTTCAGAAAATACACAAAGCTTTCTAGATATAAGTAAAGATTTTTTTTAAATGAGAACCTTATAATAGATGTTCTCTAATGTTGATTTTTAAATGTCAGAATAAATGTAATACCAGTGTGGGCCACAGGGTGGGAGTGAAAGGCAAGAACTTGTGTAGTAGCAGTTTAAATACATAATTGCATTGTCTTTATAGACATTTAAATACTTGTTAAACAATAATAAGGAGCTATAACTTGGTTTTCTTTCCTTTTTTACAGCAGCATTCTGTAGAGAAGAATATAACAAAAGACAAAGATAGTTGATTTAAATATAAAGACCATTATTAGTGAATATTAAAAGATCTAACACAGTTTTTTGCCTGAGTTTCTGATCATACGTGGTACTTGGTAGCAGTTTTGGTCAGTAATTGAATTTGAGAAATTCCTCGGATATCAGTACTGGAGATAGTAATTGAAGAATTTAGCAAAAATACTTTATACTTTTATATATGTCCTATTTTCATTTTGATCTCATTTTTTTAAAAAAAATTGTATATATGTAATCTACCATGCTGACTCAGTTTGTTTTTCAATAAAGAACAAGTTTTCCATTGTTTCTGTTAACCCAATCTCATTTGAGTTTGGAAGCAACTTAAATAAAGTGTAGTCACTTTTGTATCTTTTAAGGTCAGAAGACAAGACATTTCTTCCCCTAGAAAAGAAATTTCATCAAGGAGTCCTGGCATTCCTTTAACCCATGAAAGGTAGTTTTATATACTTGTTTTGTTTCGTTTTGTTCTGACTCTTAGATTACAAATATTAAAATGTACAGTATTTTATATTTTCATATTTTTCAATTTTAGGTATTGTAAAAAAGCTGCCTCTTTTAGAACTGGAAGAGACCAAAGATCCTACATATTAAAATGACCTAAATAAGTTATGTGGTTTACAATACAGCAGAGCTAGATCTAAAAGCTCAATTTTGTAAATCTTGGTTATTTCAATAGACCACATATGACAGGCCATGTTATTTTTATTGGTGAATCATAATGTGAACCTTACCATAGTCAGTAGTTAATATTCTGTTTATGTTTTCAGAGAACAAATGTCAATGCATTAAAGTTTTTAATGTGAGAATAAGACAGCTAGCATCACTGTGATAGACGAATAAGTAGATATATAAGTCTGTACTACATTTATGTATTAGAACTTTTAGTTTATCACTTAGCCTGCACCTGGCTGTCCAAACATTACGAGTAGTTTAGGAGAGGTTTTCTACAAATTTAGCCTGATTAATGATTTGTTATAGCCTTATATTTTAAAATACTGATTTTTTTGTTGTTATTTTTTAGGGACAATTTAGAGAAGACTTTCTGGGATCTGAAAGAAGAATTTCATAGAATATGTGTGCTAGCAAAAGCACAAAAGGACCACTTAAGCAAACTTAATATACCAGACATTGCAATTGGTAAGATTTTATTTAACTTAGTTATTTTATTTGTTGAAATTGATTTGTTAGAGCATAAAAATATTTCTAAATACTTATAAATAGTATTAAATATGTGCACCATGCCCCTCAACCCCTCATATTGGAGTAGTGTATGCTGCTTTAAGTTCTGTAAGATATTACATTATGTAGTTCCTGGCTTTTTCTCTGTTTTCATTTATGTGGTAGTATGTATATCGATTGAACTGAGTAACCTAATTACTATTCAACTTAATGGGAAGTCTCATTTTGAAAAACTACAAAGTGTAGGATATGTCTCCCAGACTTTTAGATTACTTATTGGGGATCATATTAAATATTAAATCATATGTTACTAAGTAACCTTGAAGCAACACTATCATGTGAGTTAACTAAAATTGTAACATCAGGTTTGCTTTCACCTTCTGCCTGAAATTTCATTGAATGTTACAACTATTTTCTGATAATTTGCTTCAAGAATAAAAATGTAACATGTACATTTCCTGAGTACCAGTTCTGTTGGAGGCACAAAATACAAATTTAGTATAAAATACAACTTAGAAGGAACATCTATTTCACATGTGTTGCAATATGTTTTTTAAAAGCTCTACCCTTTCCTAACATCTCAGACAGGCTTCCTGGTGTTTGCTATAGTTGTTAGGTATTAATAGCAAAATACTAAGGATTAAGTCTGGCAGCCAGGGACATCCAAAGACAAAAAGGAAGTAAATTGATCATTTCTATTGATAAATTCTCCTTTAACCCTTGTGATTATTCCCAAGCGATGTGATGTACAGCTTTCACTCTTGAGGGAGACTGCAGCAGCGATGACTAGCACCCCTTTATTTAAGATCGCTTTTCATTTCTTACAGTTCTTAAATCTGACCTGTTTAAAAATCATTGTAGAGTATAAATTCACTTTTTGCAACTACCACCCTGTTTTCAGTGAGGTTATACAATGAGGTAAGGAAGAAACAAAATAATCTTTTAGACAGGCGTGATTTGTTCCTTCCCTTTACATTCTTCTACCTTTCCCCAAAAAACCTCTTAATTTCTCCATCTAAATTGTTGTCATTTTCAAGAAAACTGGCTCATTTTTACAGAGTAAAGATACTAGCTGTGTCTGAAGTAAACATTATTTAAAATATGCTAGCTATAGCCTCAAATTCATAAGCATGCTTTTTGAACATCAACATCTTATCAAAACATTGTAATGGTGATACAGTCTTTGTTACACAGAGAACATACCCCATTATCAATGGCTTAATACTTTGACCATTTTTAAATTGCACAGGTCTGAATCTGAGTATTTATCTGTCAACTAGAACACTGAGTGTTTAACTTCAATTTCTTCCCCACTAAAACTGCTTCTTAACATTATTCTTATGCTTTATATGAACTGTGTGACAAATAATAAATATATCATTATTCATGAAGTATTGTGGATCTGCTGTCCTACAGATTTCAGTGAAGTTTTGCTCTATCCAAACAGAGACTAAAATACCAAATATTATGCCCTGAGAGTAGCAAATCAAAAGGGAAAAGAAAGAAAAAAATATTTTGGAAAAAGATGCCTATACAGGGTTCCCAAGTATGTATGCTAAATTGAATAAAAATATAGAGAAACTATTTCACATATTATATTCATAATATATATTGAAAAAGTGTAACAATTATTGTTCCTATTTTGTAATTAAAATTTGACTTCTGCTTTTTAAGAACCAAATATTAATTTTAAAATGCTGAGTTAATAAAATTATACATTTCCTTTTATTACTATTTATTTTTTTCTACTCATCCACATATGGCCTTGAAAAGGGATAAAGATAGAAATGTATGTTTAAGCTAATATGTCTTCAGGAGAAAAGCACTATTTGATCCAAAAGAAATGTCTCATTTCATTAATGATTAAGAGAGAATATAGGATTAGGGATTACAAACAACCACAAGTCCTTTTCTTTTCTCAATATTCACTATAACAAGACTGAGAAATAGTCTAAATGAATAGCCTGTACTTAAAATTTGGAAATCTAAAATTGTTTCTTATCTTCTTTGTTTCCCTTGCAAAAATAAGTATTTTATACATATACAAATATAAAGCTATTTGCTTACCTAATCTTTTTTCTCAGTATGGTGTCGGGATGGCAAGTATTTTCATGTACCTTATTGAAGCTTTATATTTTTTAATCTTAAATTTTTAGTAATTTTAGGAGTCTTAGGTTTAAATATTCTTTTAATAGGTATTTACTATCGCCATATGAGCATATTAACTCAAATTATTTTAATGTCGCTGAGGTTGTATGCCAGCTAGCTACACCGAAAGAAAATAACTGCTTTGTTACAGCTGTTTGATTTCTCCATGTTTTCTTTGCAAGGGGGATAGGTCAACTGCTAGGAAAGTAATTCCAAGCACATTTCTGTCAATTTGAGGACTCCTCTCTATATATAGAAACCAACATGTTCAATTTAGCATAATGGTTCTGAGCACAGACTCTAGAGCTAGACTTCCTGGGTTCCAGTGCCAGATCTACCACTCACTAGCTGTGTAGCTTGGATTTAACCTCTCCGTGTCCCAGTTTCTTCACCCAGAAACTGAGGATAATAGTGTCTAACTTGGGATAATAGCGCCCACCTTGGGATTATTTTGAATATTAAATGAATTCATGCCCATATAACAATTATAACAGTGCATGGGAGTGCTATTAATGTTAATAGTTGTTACCATTAGCAGCAGCACCAGATTCTAAAACATTCACCCTGTTCTTGTGAAGATCATTTGATAAGCTTTCCTTCTCATATGGTACAGATTTTGATTACTCTTTCCAACAGTGTCTTGCCATCTTCAAGTCTACTGCCAGGAAAAATGACTACTTGAAAGCTAATAGATTCTAAGAACCTCAGAGGTCAAAGAAATCCAGCTAAACAATTGAGCTCAAGCTCAGTTACTGTACCACTCTCCAGTCACACACAGGATATCTAATAAATGTAGGTTATTATCCTAGGCTCTGTGAAGAAAAGAATGCAGATTCATTCAGAATTCATTTAGTGAAGGCATCCTATGTGCCAGGCACTGGGCAGCATACTGGAGTAAGTGGTGAACACAACATAGTTTAGTACATCAAGAAACCTACTTTAATGGGTGGAAGAGGGGTATACTTGAAAGTAAACACAGTCTTCTGGTTAGCTAACAGTCCTTGGAGAGCCATCCAGAGAAACTAATGTCTAAATCAAGATGCGAAGGACAAATAAGAATTAGGCAAAGAGAAATGAAAGGGGACATGTTAGGCAGTGCATGTACAAAGGTCCAGAGACAACCACATGGTTATTTGGGAAACTATACAGAGTTCATTATAGCTAGAGTATGAATTAAAACCGGTATGCTGAGAGGTGAGTGTGTAAAGGTGGCTGAGGACCAATTATGAATAGTTTATGTGCCTTGTATGAGGGCCAAATACTTTGGAGAGCCATAAAAAGCTTTTATTAAGGAAGTAACATGACCAGATTTGTACTTTAGAAAAACTACTCTGAGAAGGAAGGGTAGGAGGGAAAGTTGCAACGTCGAGAACAGATTGGATATGAGACAACTGTAGAGGCATGGAAGCAGTTCAAAGGCTGTTGTAATAATCCACTAAGAAGGGATGGTGTGAACTAAAGAGAGGCAGTAGATATATAATAGGATTAACTAAAGAAGTTAGTCTCATTGTACTACACATTGTACAGAAGATACTTTATGTTGGAAATATGTGGTAATAAAAGACAGATAGGCATCATGAGACACCAGAGATCAGAGGAGCTGATGTGTGTTAGGTGCTTACTAATGTGGACAGACCCTGCAAGGTGTTCTTTGCACCCTCTCTACTTCCACTGTATCCTTGGTAGTCTCAATTGCGAATATAACACTTCAATAATGACTATCTATTTAAAATAATAATTTTATTTTTTTTACTATTGAATAAAAATATGTTACCAACTTCATTAGCTTCTCAAATTGATACTGTGGAGCATAGGTTAGCTTTTCTAGTATCTCAGGATCATCAACATGGAGATTACTTTTTTGTTGTTTATTACAAAATATAGCTCCTATTTTCCCCACATTAGCCTGCAATGTTTTCTTAGTTCTTATACCTGCATATTTGTTTTTATTGCCTTTTCCCATGCTTTCAGCTCTGGATTTTTTATCTGCCTTTAACAACTCATATCCTTTTTTTTTTTTTTTTTTTTTTTTTTTTTTTTTTTTTTTTTTTTTTTTTTTTTTTTTTTTTTTTTAGTTCTTTTTCGAATAAGCAGTGAGCTAAGGACCAATCAAGCTTGTTAGAATATATGTAAAGTGAGAATAGGAGCAAAATTCATGTGTCTGTGGGCCTTTTAGCTCTAATTCCAACTCCTCAGAAGTTATGCTTCCTTCCTAGCTTTTGACTATGTCCTGGAGAGCTGAATTTTTGCATCAGTAGCTTCTGGATAAATGTGCTACAGAGGTCCTGGTACTTGCCTGATAAATACCTATCATGTACAGAGGTTTTCTTTTGTTTTGTTTTCATTTGTTAGGAATTGAACCCAGGGCCTTGTGCCTACTAGGCAAGTAAGTGCTCTACCACTGAGCTACATCCCCAGCCCTAGAGGCCTTTTTTTTAAATATGAAAAAACCATATGTTTTATAGTTTTTTTCATAAAATTTCATCCTTCCTTTGTTCCCAAGGAAGAATCTCTCTTTTCCTGCTTCCCAATCTCCATTACCATTCTCTCACATGAATTAATTAGACAGTGGCTAAATTGATTAGTGGTATACTTAGTTACACATTGATATTAATTCATGCAGTAAATAATACATGAATATATATATGTATGTAAAGAATTTTCCCTTTTAACAACATAGTTGTCCAAGGAAGTGCACAGTTACAGCTTCCATTGCTGACAAAATGTTTAAATATATGCACTACAAGCGAATGTTTTTTTAAGTGTGGAGCAGTGTAACTGTGAATAAGATACAGAGCTTAAAGCAAAAGACCAAGGAAAAGACAAAGTAGTTAAACTTTGACTAATAAGCTGTATTCCAGTTCACCTGCTAAAGACTGCTAATATTCTTGTGTAAGATAGTAGCAAATGTGAAAATCCCAGTTGTCTTCAGTTGCTATAAAAACCAATAGAAAAAATAATACTCATCTGCCCAAAACTGACTGAACAGATTTTAAAGAATGATTTGAATTATGATTATGTTCCTTTTGTGTTCCTTTTCCTGTAGAAACGCAGTGCTCTGTTCCTATACAGTGTACAGATAAAACAGATAAACAAGAAGCGCTGTTTAAGCCTCAGGCTAAAGATGATATAAATAGAGGTGCATCATGCATTACATCTGTCACACCAAGAGGACTGGGTCGAGATGAGGAAGACACCTCTTTTGAATCACTTTCTAAATTCAACATCAAGTTTCCACCTATGGACAGTGACTCTACCTTCTTACATAGCACCGCGGAAAGACCCAATGTCCTTGGCCCTGCCTCATCTGAGGCAGTGTGCTTGGACAAATTTAACACGGAGCTCAGAGACAACCGAGGAAACATTGTTAAAACAGAGGAAACTTTATTTGAAGTGCAGGGACTTGATCCCATAGCTTCAGGGATACAAAATCTTAAAACAACTGACAAATCAAAACCCTCAAATCTTATAAACAGTTGTATCAGAACAACTCTGGATAGAGCTTTGTGTTTGCCACCTGGAGACCATAATGCATTATATGTAAATACATTCCCACTTCAGGACCCATCTGATGCACCTTATCCCTCACTGGATTCCCCAGGAAAAGCTATCCGAGGACCACAGCAGGTAACTGTTTTGCATTAGCAAATATATCATTATGCGTGAACACACATTTTGCCATACGTGTATCTCTTTAGGTTATCAGATATCCTTTTTATGTTAATGTTAGCCAAAGTTAAGTCATTTGGTAAAATGTTCAAGTCCTATACTAAAGGACATGGAATTTACAAATCTAAATATCATAAAGCTTATAAAATTTATAACATTTTTAAATATACATAAACTTTATATCTAGCATGGCATTACTTTCTGGGTCTCTGTTAAAAGCTTGTTTACTCAATGTCAGTATTATAACCAGTTTCTTTATTAAATTTCAAAATGTGAAACAAATGATGTCTTATACAATTAAAAGCATATATACATATATATACATGCGTGTGTATCATACTACTGTATATACACATATGTGTATATCATACTTACTGTCACATGAATACAGTTATATAAGTAATTCATCATATATTCCTAGTTCTTAGAATCAGTGAACTGACTTTCAGTTAATACTTATATTATAGTTCCAGTTATATGGTAAGTGGATCTGTAGGGTTTTAGTTTGGGGTCCTAATCTGGCACTGAACTTGTAGCCTAATATATATTTTAAATAGTCTTGTTAAACGTAGAATTGAAAGCTACTTACAATCCACCAATTCAACCCCATTCTCCCTCCCTTTTACATTCAGGTTCTATCATAAACTAATTTGTCTTGTTTTAAAAAAAAGTTTTAATGCCTGAAGGCAAATGAAAAATATATAATTATTACAATAAACAGAATTTTGTGCAAATATAAATTGACATACATATATAACTTGCCAACTTTTTTCTCTTTGCTTTGAGATACTTTTAAAAAAATTTTTGACTACTATTCTTTGAGCCTAAGTAGTCTTACGAACTTTTTAATCAGCATGCAAAGAAGGCAATAGTCAAGCTGTATTATATTTTAATATTGGGGAAAACTAGGGATTGCTGTTAAAAAGGCCTAATTATAAACTCACTTAAGTTCTACATTGTACTCTATTGTACATCATAGTCTCAGTTATAGTTGTTACTAAATGAAACAAATTACACAATTTCATTTATTGCAAGTATAATTCCTGTGGAGCTGTGAACTGTATCAGTTCTAATGCTTGTTACTTTTTTCCCCATATTTCTTGCTTGTTCTTTTACTAGTTAGTCTGTGCATTCATATTTCAGTAGATGGCACCCTGCATTGTACATTTGCTTTCTGTACTCCAGCAAGAGAAACAGCTGGTATGTGATTACAACTTGATGGAAAAGTATTCAGCTTAAAAAACGCAGGAGAATTGGTGTTGAGCTGTCACACGACATGGGGCATAAGGTTAGATAATTGATATTTTGGCAGAAAAAGCAAAGAAATTAGTTTGATTTGAAGCCATGTTACTTTACAGTTGAAAAAATTTTCCATAAAATGAGTTTCTAGAAACATTTTACTATTTTATTAGTGTTAATAAAGGTCATACGGTAAATACAAAATTCTTGTGTTCATAGTAAGAGAAGTAAAATTGATTATATAAGTTACTTTATATTATTCATTACTACTAAGCACCTACTTTACACATTCAGTTATAGCAAAGACTAAAATGTCAGCTAATTTTTGTTTTATTTGATTTTGTTTCTTACTTTTGCTGAATCAGCTATTAAACTATAACTAAATTCCATGAAGAGCTCAAATGTGAATTAATTGCTTCTAATGGAGAAGAACTTTAAAGATAAGTTAGCACTGCAAATTTGGCTTACCAAATTTGGAAGCTAAATTGCTTCTAAGTTATTTTCTTTGTAGTCTATAGATCTTAGCAAAAATTTTCTTTAATCTTTTTATAACCATATTCTTTATTAATTTGTACTTTTTTGCTTAAACTCTAGACAGTAATATCTGAATAGAGTTAACCCTCAATTTTTGTTTTTACTCAAATTTATGACTTTTCTTTTATGAAAGAAAGGCTTTTCTAAAAAAATTTATTTTACTCCAAATTTCATAACATTTATTTTAGATAACTATTGTGTTGCAAAATGGCCACTTCTCACGAAAAGAATTGAGCCCATGTTATTACAAGTCCTATACACTACAAATATATGACTATATGTTGCTGCCTAGATTTCATGTATTTATTCCAATTGTACACCTGTCCAGTGAAATGTTTATAGGAAGACGGTAATGTCGTAAAACCCAAATGCTTTAAGTAGTGATATATGCTGTTTATGTAAATGATAGGTTAACTAGAAAGAATGAAAATTATGAGGTTCTACACTAGGCTGTTTCATTTAAAAACACAGCAGTAATAGGAAAATAGAGGAATATATTTAAATTAACTTTAAAGTAATTTTCCTCAAAGTATCAAAAGTCAGCTATGGCAGGGTAACTTACCTATGTCAAGGTAAGGGAGAAATTTGTCAAAATAACCTGGTTTATTCAATTCAGAGAATAAATTATTTTCTAGTTGATGTTACTTATCAAGTACCTTCTAATAAACTAAATATTGTATCTTCTTCTAAAAGCTTTTTAAAAGATTACAGTTTTTCATTTATTTGCTGGTGATTATAAAGGATGTATTTCTATTAAATTAGAATTTTCCATATTTCTTTAATTAGGCAGCTATTAGTAGATTTCACGTATTATGCACAAGAAAGAGTATGAAGGCCACACTATAGATTAAATAGGAACAAAGTTAAAAGTCAGAAGTGATCTGATACTAGCTTTTGTTGAATTAATTTCAATATGTAAGTTTTCACAAAAACCAGCCCCTCCCATAAAACTAATCAGTGAACTCTGTTTAACAGTTGAAAAATTTTAATCTTTAAAAAATCAAAATGCTGATTCATGTATGATTTATTTATTACGTTTGTTTATAACTAGTAGTGAAATTTAAATTACTTGTGGTTAAGGTACATGCACACACACAAGTCTAGTGTGCCATGTATTAAAGATGGCACTGTGATTTAAGGTTTCTATTGTAAAATAAAAGAATTTAGTTAAAAAGGCTAAAGTTTTGAATGTTGTTCCAAAATGACTACCATTGTGATAACTGAGCACTAAAAATTGTTGGAGCTAAAGCCACAATGATCTTAAAATATGTAAAGATAAGACAGAAGAATATGTGTTTTAGTGATTATTTTTTTCTTTCTTCCTCTTCCCCCCATGAAACCTAGGGCCTTGTGCATGCTAGGCAAGCACTCTACACTGATGTATACCCCGCACACCAGTGATTTTTAATCAAAGTTTAGTTGTACCCTTCATGGAAAAATGAATTGAGTCATATCCTCATTCGAACTCTGTGGAAAAGTAACTTGGCTTCATATTAAGAAATTTCATATATAAATACACATAACTCAATTCAAATATTTAAATTTTAAATTCAGTTCAAGTTGATGAGAAACACAAGTAACAGAAGATGTTGTTTGTTTGTTTCCTGCAGCCGCTTTGGAACCCCTTTCCTAATCAAGACAGTGACTTACTGGCACAAAATGACACAGACTCAGAACTGCATATACCTCGAGTGTGTGAATTCTGTCAAGCAGTTTTCCCACCATCCATTATGTCCAGGGGGGATTTCCTCCGGCATCTTAATTCACACTTTAATGGGGAAACTTAAGGCACACTTAAGAACATATATCTCAAGTTGTGTTTCATGATTTGGGGTTTGTAATGCTTTCAATACTTGATTGTAATCTAACTTGAAGATCATCTATAGAAAATAGTCGTTATTTAAATTTTTTCCAAACTTATTTTGTAACTTTTATTACCCTTTAAAAGTCATTTTGTAAAAAAGACTATAATACATTGTATTCTTGCTTATATTATCATAATTCAAAATTATGTGTATGACTTACAGAGTTGTATAATCGTGTTCCTTCAAATATCTAAGCTTATTGCTTGGATTTCTAATGAGACCTAATGAATTTGATGATATCAGGTGTTTATAGGGTTTCTCTTGTTTTCATTTTAAAAATTAGTTTATGTGATAGGTAATGTTCTTTATAAATAAATGTATAATAGAAAATAGCAGATAACATAAATATCTAAGTACCAAATTGAAGACATTTGTTGTCCAGTGATAATTATTTAAATACTTCTGGATTTTTAATAATATATATAGTTTTAATTTTTACTATGTGTATACCTACATGATGAAATGAATTAAATATTAAGAGTTCCGTATGTTGTGATCATTAGTGTTCTTTGTTCCTGAGGTAAATAAATAAATCACATTTGGAGGGCACTTGTAAAACTCATGTTTTCTTTCCATTAACCTAACAGATGAGTGATGACCAGATCTGGTGACATTTATTATAATTAGTAGGTCACTTTGAATTTTAAAATCATTTCTTGAACTATCTAAAGGAGCATTTGTTTTTAATGGGAGTAAATATACAACACTGTAAGGACCATCCATATTTATTAATTTAGATTAGAACATTGACATTCTTGTTGAGAAATTTGTTATTCATTGTTAGCAGCCTGATTGATGGCCACTGGAAGACATTAGAGAGGGGGATACCAAATTCAGAGTGCTGAAAATTTGTTTAAAAAGAGACTCCCCTCTCATTTATCTTCCTCTTACGTTTCTCTTTTACCCTGATTTTTCAGAAGATCTGCGGCATGACTTCCATTTTAAACATTGATAAACATTGATTTGCAGCTCTCAAACAGAAATTGAAGACTTCATGAAGCAAGTGTTGTGAACTGGAGGGTTTGGGATGGGAACTCGCATAGGCCCCAGTGCGGCAGTGAACAGCCTTAACTTGTGGAGGAATGAGAGTGGTGCCTCGACTTCTCAGGGTGCCAAGCGCATCACATTGACATCTTCCTCACCAAGGTGACATAGCGATTATTAGGTATTCACTGTGAAGGTTCTGAGGCATGTACATCTTTTCATTGCCACTGGGGCCGAATGCCTAGACAATTATCCAAGGCTCCTCCCTGCCCCCCCCGTATGTCCCTTTTTCCACGCGCGCGCGCGCACACACACAGACACACACACACACACAAACACACACAAAATTAAAGCTAAAACTTGCCAGTGTACCAGCCAGAATATACCACGGTACCTATTTCGTGAAAGTGGATTATTTTCCCCTCGCCTTCCATAGAAAAGAGGTGTCCCTCTCACACACTGGACACCTACTACTTTGCTGACTGCCCTAGAAAACTAGCCCTGAAAGTGGACCACTGACTCCTTTACTCCTGTCCGGCCTTTCCCCACCTCCACCACTTGTACGTAGGAGCTGGGAACTGTACTCTTTTGGTTAGTAGAGGTACCCAAAGATCCAACTTCTAGAGCGATGGAGACCCTTGTGGGCCGCTGCACTCGGCAGAGGTGGCAGAGATGGTGCTGGCTGCAGCCTGAAAGGTGGAATGGGCACCGCCGGGTCTGACCCTGTCTCTTACTGAGTCGTGCAGGGGCTGCCTCCTGGCATCTGCTAAGCGTGGCCGGATAAGAACAGCTCCCAGGTAAAAAAGCTGCACGCGCAAAACGCTGAGTCTGAAAAAACCACCCCCGCCGAGGCGAGGCAGTTGTGAGCGGGATGCCTGAGAAGTGGGAGGTGAATGTCCTCGGGAGGGCCCCCCCCCCCGCGCGCCCGTGCAGCTTTCCCCGGAGGCTGAGGCTGCTGCCAGCGGGGACATCTGCTTTCTTACACTCCAGCCCGGCTCACCCCGCCCCCTCAGCCCCGGGTTGCGTGGTTATTTTACCAACACGGGGGGAGGGAGAGCTCGAGGAGCAAGAAAAGGGGTGGATGGAAGCCTAGAAGATTTTCTTCCCACCCATCCCAGTCCCCTCCTTTCTTCTTCACATCTTTTAACCTTCAAGGTAAAGATTTCATAAATATGAAACAGGAAGCGAGTCCGTTGGCACCCGGGCCCGCCGGGGCCGGGCCTCGGCCTCCTCTGGGTGGCCGGCCGGGGCGCGGCTCGGACTGGCGGGCGCAGGGGCCGGCCGGGCGGCGTCAGCCTGTGGCTCCTTCTCTCCCGGCTGCTGCCTCGACAGCTGCTTGTAGCTACAGTAATTAGACTGTCAGTGCTTGTTAGAGGAGAGGGGGAAACACGCTTCTGACAGCAGATTCCGAGACTCCCCGGTTTAATTTCTAAGAGATCTTTAAAGCATTAATTGAGGTCTCCCCAACTCTTCCCTCCCGTCCCCTTCCTCAACTCCTCCCCTCCCAAAAATATCTTTAGCAGAAAATCCCGCGTGGAAGCCGTGTTTCCCGCAGCGCTCACGCACACGCCGCGGTTTGCATAGACACAGGAGGCGCGCGTGTGTGTGCGGTTAACTCGCGGAGGACTCGTCCAAATAGGCACCGGGATTGCATTTAAAATAATAATAATAAATAAATCAACTAGGAAGGAAAGGGGGGAGGGAAGCAGAAGTCGGGAAGAAAAGAGAAAAGCAGCAGGCTGATTACGAGGTGTCAAAACTGCCAGGAGCAAGAAGGTGATAGCAATCAGGGGTGAGAAGAGTGCGGCATTCGTGCGGGGCAACTAATTATCCGTCTCATTTGAGAAGAGCAGCATTTGAGGCAGCAGCGTTCGCCTGCTGAACGGTGACAGATTGGCGCGGAGGAGAGGGGAGGTGTTAAAACAATGGAGCCGGGCGCGCGAGCGCTGCTGCATGCTAATCAGCCCTCCCTCCGCCTGCCGCCGCGCTCCCTCCTTCCTCCCGGCCTCCCTCCTCCGCGCCTCTCGTCCCCGCCGCGCTCCCTCCTTTCCAGCGGGCCCGCCGCCGCCGCCCGCGCCTCGCTTTCCCGCGCGTCCTTCCCGCCGCTGGCGAGCGGAGCCCAGACACCGCCACCGGCCCCCGGGCCGGGTCCGCGCAGCCCGCGTGCCCCCCTCGCCGTCAGGAGAGGCCGCGGAGCCTGCACGCCGGCGCCCACGCGCTCGCTGCCGGGGACTCCAGCGCCTCGGGGAGCAGTGGGCACGGGGAGAACTGAGGAGCGCCGAGGGACGGCCAGGGGCGGGGGAAAGGCGGGCCGGGCGGCAGAGAGAGGTCGGGACCCACCGCCAGCCCCGCCGCCCTGGCCTGGGCCCGCTCACCCTGCCGGCGCGCAACCCTGGCCCGCGGCGAGTGTGTGAGGCCAGCCCAGCAAAGCCTTCAGGGCGCGACCCCCAGACCCGGGCACCCCACTCCCAACCAGAACTACCGGCGCCCCGCTTAATAAGCACAGAAAAGGCCTTCGTGTTAGCTATGCCCCAAAGGCCTGACTTCCCGGCCCCAAGCTAGACTGAGGGGCCTCTGGCACCCCCAGAGATGTACCTTAAGACTGTCGGGGGAAGAGAAGAGCGCTCAAAGAAGTGGGCGCCGCAGCCCCAGTTGCGGAGGCTGAAAGAGGGGCCCAAGGCGTTTCCGCTTCCTGCCTGGTTGCTCGGCTCAGTATTCACTGACCAGGAGCTAGTCAAAAAAGTAGCTCTTTGGCTGCCCCTTGACCTGGAATCTGCCCAGTTCGAGTCTGTACTCTGAGGTCGTCCATACCTGCGCAGGTTGAAACCTGAGGTTTACACACAACTTACCCCTGCCTTTTGAGTTTAAAGGCCGGTTGTTGAGCTTAAAATACACTTTTGTTGCTACTATTAGAATATTTTCACCCCTACAGATTTATTTGAACCTCCCTGAGAGGTTAAAAGCCATTGACCTCATGATTTAAATGGGTTTAGTGAGACCCAGCTACAGAGAACTGGTACGAATTTGGATGAGAACGTGATTTCTTCTAAAGTGTCCCATGCTATTTAGCTAACTAGGTGCCTAAACTAACTCCCTCCCTCCAACCATAAATGGAAAAATGGAAGTAGCTGAAAGATCATCTATGCAGTACAGTTTTTTCATACGGACGTACCTTTGCATAACTTTACACACAATTACTTATTTTTTAAAAATCAAAATCACGTGAAGATTTAATAAGGGTCAGTTATACACAAGGGTCGCATTTATAGTATCTCTTACCCTCTGTTGGTAATATTTCATTAAAAAGCACACAAATACAAAATAAAATGAGTAAATTTTAGTGCTTTTGTGTTATCATTGGTCCTGGTCACATGAAAACTACACAAATGTACACAGTAACTTGGTCTGTCATTTTTCCTTTTAGACTATACCCAGGCATAACAATTGAGAAGCTGAATGAAAAACTATTAGAATGCACTAAATACCAAACTTAAACATTTTTAAAGTGAAAATTCTTAAGAGTTACATAAATATTGATACTTTTCCATATCTACTCTTTGAAAAACCAGTAGCCACGCTTCTGCCCTTAATACACTATAGACTTTTCAGTACTAAAATAATACCTGGCATTTGAAAAATTCCCGGGTGTCTGAATCTGTTAAAATAGCATCCTAATAGCAAGAAAAACAAATTTAACTTTAGATTTATTAACTTGAGATTCAGATGCTTCACCAACATCATAATTAAGCAATTTATTGACTATTCATCAGTTCTATAGAAGCAACATATCTGGAGCGGTGAACCTATGGAATTGAGATAAATTTAGTTCAGTTCCATATGCATGTCTAATATCTAACAAAATTCATTACCATCCAACAACTTGGTATTTATGGGCTTAATGTAATTTGTTCTCATTCTATAGACCTCACATATTTGCTTGCCTGTTGTAATGGTGTATTTTACAGATAAGTTTTTATTTGCACATAAGGACAAAAAGGTGAAGTGAAATTTGGTCCCACTGGAAACCTGTTAGGTTCCCTGAACATATGGCTCATTGGGCTGTTACTTCCTTTTGGAGATCATTTTCCAAGATTTTTTAATATATACATCAATTTGACACCAGTTATAAAGAAAATATATTGGCTTTGAAGATGCCTCCACCTGGGGCATATCAAACCATGTAGTCAGGTATACTGAATTTACAGGATTCTAGTCTCAGAAAACAGGGCATAGTGGGAAATCAGTCAGAGCTGACAGTTGATTTACAGTCTTTGAAATTAGGTAGCTCTTTGGATTCTTAGATCACCACAATGATATGATTAGTGCAGTTTAGGGGTGACTGCCTAAACTCTTTTCAGAAGGCTGTGCATTTGAATCCACAGTATTACAATGATTTCTCTGGGTAGATACAAATGATGTAAATCTCATTTGTTGAAAGTGTGTGGTGCCAGCTTAAGACTTAAGGGGAAAATCACAGCACTGAAAAAGATGTAAATGTTCAATCGGTAAAAAGAAAGGGGGGGGGCATGCTAAAACGTGTGCCTATTTCCATTATGCTTAATTTACTATTCAAAACAAGTTTTTCCTAATAAGCTCTATTGTTTCTTTCTGTTTTGTAAAATTTAATATGTGTGAGACAAAAACCAGATTCAGAATGTGAATGAAGTCTGCTTCACGAAAGATTGTTGGAGCTTACAGTTCAAGAAGAGCCTCAGATCAAAAGAACTATCACCTTATATTACAGATAAGTTATAAAGAAGTGAATTTTTGAGATTATTTCTAGAACCAGTTACCACCATGTTGCCAACTTTCTCCAGCCTCAGAGCTCCTTGTGGATGAATTCATACCCTTAAAGTGCACCAAAAGCTAGAATATTCTGAATGATGATGCCATATATATTTACTAAGTAGCGTTGGCTTTCATTTTATTGCACTGCTCTTCTTTCTGAGGCTTCATTACCTAAAGAACTGATGTAAGTTCTCAAATGTGTTATCCTCTTGTTCTATGCATGCAGTTATAGTCACTCACATCTTTCGGGAATCTGTTTCTGATTGCATTACCCTTTGATGTTTAAGTAGGCTCCCACTTTTCAACATCCCCATGCAATGATCTGGAGTGCCCAGGTGACCCGGAGTGTGCCCTTCGTTTTACTGCTTTACCATGAGTCCATTCAAAAGCTATCTTGCTGATATTCTTTTCAAGGAGTGTACCAGAGATGAGTTGCCACTTATTAATTCAAGGAAACATTGTTTTATAAATAACAAAATCTTATAGATGGCCTAGCTCAACTTTCTTTTTATGTGGACAGTCAAAAGCAAGCTATGTCTAGCCAGGCATGATGGCATACACACCCGTAATCCCAGTGCTTAGAAAGCTGAGGCACAAATATCAGCACAAGTTCCAGGCCAGCCCACGGTGAATAGTAAGTTCACGGCCAGCCCAGACTACAGAGTGAGAGTCTGTCTCAAAGACAAAAAACAAAAACAAAAAACACTAAAAACTAACAACAAAAAGCAATCTACATCTAAAGAGATGAATGAGTTTCTCAGACCTACTCAAATAGCTGGAACTCATCACAGACTCGACCTTTAATCCACTGTTTTTTCCATAATAATCCTTTACCTTAAAAATGTATAAAAATTTCCCCTGACTTTGTACTTGTCCTCACAGGAAACGTAAATTGTATCCAAAGCTTTTCACAAAAAGACCCTAACCATTATGCTGAACCACAGAGAGAACAGGGAGCCTGGTGTTCCCTGGCAATGGAGTGGGGCTCACTGTGTAGGGGTTGTCGACATAACACAGCCCTGAAGGGGCCCCAGTACTTCTGCTGGGAGGAAGAGGAACCTGAATCACCAAATGTTAAGTATTTCTCAGGCCTCTTCCAATGGGGTGAGAGAACAGCAAGCATTGGAATGTATCTTTATAGCTTGAGACATACACTAAGATTCAAGAGAATTTGTACCTCTAAAGTGTGTAATTAAAACTGGGTCTGGTGGCATATGCCTGTAATCCCAGCACTTGAAAGGCTGAGGCGGGAGAATTGCCAGGAGACCAAACTGGACTACAAAGCACGATCTTGTCTCAAACAAAAGCATAACAAAATAAATAAAATACGCAATGAAGCCACAACATAATCCTCAAACCACAGCACTAACTTTTTGAAAGTTCAAATTCAAAACCAAAGGTTAGAGTTTGGGAAAGAAGAAGTTAAAAAAAAAAAAAAAAGCAAACCAGTATAGACTGGAAGTAAGTCTATATATTTTCTAAGACTATTGATCTAGATCTAGAACATTCTCTAAACCGATCTAAATAGTATTCATTTGGCTGCAGAGTTGCCCTCCCCTTATCTAAGGTGGGCCTGCCTCCCAGGGTGATGTCTTTGCCTTGTATTACCTTCTCTCAGTGTTGGTGAATCAACTCTGAAAGCAGCTCTCATTAGACAAATAGTTTCTCCATTTGCTGTTGTTAAATAGCACTAGTGTCAGTGATAAAGGGGCATCCTGTGTGGGTGTATTCATACAACTTCAAGCAACTGGTTTAAAAGGCAGGCTAGCTCACTGGGAATCTGAAGTATCTGAAAGTGTGATCAAACCTGCTTACAAAAGCTCTCTCTAACCAGGACCTGGAAAGAAATGCAAGCAGCAGGCTTCCTCCATAAAAGCAGCTTTGGGATTACACAGAAACACACGGTCACTTCACTATGCAAAATTCCACCGGTATTGTTTTTCTTAAGGTTTTACCATTGTCATTTTGAAAGTTTTGCTTTAGCATTTATAATATCCTGGGTGAGATTTATTTCTAAATAAAAACCTTAATAACGTTCAAAGCAGATTTTGCTCTACCCTTCCACGTTTAAAGTTTTCATGTCACAACTTTGTTTTCTTTCAAAATATACTAAATACTAATGTGTAACACCACTGTATAGCAAGGGTCTCAGAGAATATAACAGGATGCTGACCGGGGTACCTGTGTAACTGCCACTTCCTGCAGGTTTGCTATGGCGCCCTCTGCCGGTCGGGAAGTGAAAGCTTCTGTGCTTGAACCCAGGGAGCCAACCTTAGGGAAGGAACCCTGGTTGGTTTCTTGGGAAGCGACAACAATGACACTACCACTTTCTCCTACAATCCGAGGACATTTCCAGGTTGCTTCAGTCATTTCTTCCTCCTCCACCCTATAATGTGTTGAAAAGTATGCTATCGAGGCAACTTCTTTGCTTTTTCTAGGCAGGGATCCAATAGAAGTGTACTGAATATCCAGTTTACATCAGAGAAAGAGCCTAGCTTCTTGTATAGTTTCAAAAAAGTATTTTTCTAGTTTACTTCGCAGATTTAGCCAATAAAATACAGGATAGCCTACCAGGTGTGGTGGCGCATGCCTGTAATTCCAGCACTCTGAGAGGTTGAGGCAGAAGGGTTGAGCGTTTGAGCCCAGCTTGGGCAACTAGGACTTTATAAGACCCTGTGTCAAAATAAAAAATATAAAGGACTGGAAATGTAGCTCAGGACTAAGGGCCTGGGTTCAATTTCCAGTACCACACAGCAAAAAGTAGGATGTGCAGTTAAATTTGAACTTCAGATAAATAACAGATAATTTTTTACTGTGAGTATGCTCCATGCAATGTTCAGCAACCTTATTTTTAACCCTTTACATTGACTGTAAAGACATGAAACCAAGTCTTAGCAGATTCTGCCCTAGTTTGGGGGTGAGAAGGTAGATGTGGAGATAATACCCTTTTTCAGCCTGGAAATTTCTCTCTTCCGTTCTCATTTTAAATCTTTTTAAATCTCTCAGCATTTGCCGAACATAGGACTACTCTCGCGTTTCACGATACAGGTTTTGTGTTGTGTTTTAATGTGTATCTATGTGGTCTCTCTGATAATGTGAGCTACAAAAGGAGAGAGAGGGGCTGCCTGTCAGAAGCCCCCCTCCCCCTTCCACGGTTCCCTGCGCCTTTCTGGCCTCTCGTTCCACATTGCCTCATGTTGGGTAGGCGCTGCAGACACCTGAGAATTCTTCACCCTAGTCTCCATCCAGCTGTGAAGGGGAAACTGAGATTCGCCTGGGGAGTTGGGGCCCCAGAGGCCGTGGGAAAGGAAAGCACAAAGCAAGGAGGGCTCTCACGGCCCTTGCAGCTCCATCCGGAGGCGCCACGGAGCCCGAAGAGCTGGCCTTTCCCCGGGCTGCCTCCCCACCTACTGCCCCAGGCCCGCGAGGCCGGAGTACGCCTGGGTCCCGGGGCCTCCGCGCCTGCGAGCGCTCAGTGCACCGACGGCGCCGGGTAGCAGGGTCGCGGGAGGCCGCGAAGCCTCGGCTCCGGTCGGGAGGTGCCCAGGCCTTTCCCGGCCCGGACCTCCCGGCCTTTCCCGGCCCGGCTGTGGCCATTCCGGGCCTCGCTGCAGCGGGCGATTCTTCCCCTCATTTGTTGCATTGTTTGCATTAATATGAATATCTTGTTCTGTTTGTTTTGTCTCCTGGGAGCCAATAAAGCTGTGAGTTTTTTCTTTACACCAAATGCAGCTCTACAGGCGATCAATCAATGGGTAGTCTTCGGATAATCTGTGAGAGTGAGAAATCTAATAAAGCTAGCGGCTAAAAAAGGAAAACAAAAATCTATTTTTCTCTTAGGTTAACTACGTCAGGATTAGTGTGTTCCACTTTTGCTGCTTGAGGTGTGTTTAACTTTTTTTTTTTTTTTTTTTAATGTCAAGATGAGAGGGAGGAGAGCTGAGGGGAGAGTGAATGTGAACAAGACGAATGTCCAGGAGTCTTGGGTTTTCTGATGGTTGGCAATTCTTGCATGGAAAAGAGACGGTCATTTCTGAGGTCCCAGAACAGGAGAGGAATGTCGGATTCTAATAAAATGTACTCTGGCAAAAAGGCCCTTATTAAGTTTTCCAAACAGGAAATGCAAATTAATAATGAAGTAAGAGATGGTAATAAATCAAATTCTTATTAGTGTCCCATCAGTTGTTTGCCAAACTTAACTCTCCAAATACATTTTTCTGGAAAGCCCCTCAGCCATGCTTGGCAGAAGAAATGCAAGAAAGACAAGGAAGATCTGCCTGGACTGCTGGGATACTCCTCACAGCACAATGCAGCCTAAATCATTTATAAACAGATCAAAATAACAATCTGAATTATCTAACATTAACAGCTGAACTGAAGAGCCCAGGATTATGTGATGAATTGTTAAATTGCAGTAGCATTGTTTTGGATTGCTAATTAAAAAAAAATAAGCAAACCCCATGACTCTAGATATGACAACTGAAAATACCCACAAATTATTTAATAAATGAAGCGTCTAACAACTTTAACACTTCCTGGTCGCCTTGTTAATAAATGTAATTTGAGGTAGATTTTTAAAATCTTCAATCTAAACAGTGAATTCATTACGCGCCATTCAGATCTCTGGATGCCTATGGACTTCTTGGAATTAGGTGTTAAATAGACAAAAGTGAACCAAACTGCCTTTAAAAGCACAGCATGACCATGTAATTCTTTTTCCAGTTTGTGGTAAAAAATGATGAAACTTCTTTCCAAGTAGCTATCACCCAGATTTAGTGTGAAAAGTAGTGTAATTGTAATTCACGCCATCAGGGTCTATCGCTGATAGACGATCAGCTGTTCTGTGGTGGGGAGAGGCTTTCTTTTCAAATAGGAAAGCTGCCAAGTGCTCTGCGATACCTCCAGCAAGCTTATCGGATTGAGTTCAGAGCCAAAACAGCAGCTGCACACATATGCAAATTGGCAATTAATAGTATAACATTCTGCAAAAAAAAAAAAAAAAGGTTTAAAATTTTTTAAAGAAAATAGAAAGAAGCTACCTGAACATTAACCTTCACTGTAACTGGGACTTCTGAGATGAATGACTAAGGTTTAATTACCCTCTGGAGAGGACTTGTTCTGTATTACCTTCTCTTCTGCAGATCATGCCTTTATTGTCTAGCTGAGTTATGTCTGTTTCATGAAACACAACAATAGGCTCTGCAAGAAGTTTCAAAATAACTAAAAAGACCTTGTATTTTGATTCCAGAAAAGGGGGAAATTAAGTCATTTCTGCTAATCATTCTTTCTATAGAAAGAGACAACAAAGCAAGGGTTTTTAGCATCCTCGTGAAAAAGACATTTTGTTCTGGATGTCATCATCTCCTGCTACAGCTTGCTACAGGAACAAACTTCAAGTCCTGGGGCACTGCTGGTCTCTGTCTTGATTTCTGTCTGTCTCTTCCTCCCATTGACAAGAATGCCATTTGTATGCTTTGCGTAGCAGTTTGCAGAAATCCAGCAAGGTTTATGGTTTATGTTGCCCAGCGTGTATAAACACAACATTCTCAAATGTTCTCAAATTTTTTTAATCCTATGAATTTGTTAAATTTCTTAACATCCTGCTCTCCCACTCCACCCCAGTTCTCTCACACACTCACGTATGTGCACATGCACACGTACACACGCGCTAGTGCACTATTTTCCCTGATACAGTAGTTGTGACCAGGAACAGGTTGACAAACTAAGTCCCAAGAAGGGCCTGGCATTTTCACACCAGTCTTTCCTCCAGTGCTTTGAGGCCTCCTTTGCTGTTGCTTTTTCTCTCTTCCTCTGGCATGGGGGTGGGGTGACTAGCGAATGTTACTGATAATCTGTGAATTTTTAATCGTCATAATTCAATGATTGAATGTCTCCCTTTTTCTGTGGTGTGGCAGGTTTCAGAAACCCTGTCGTTGGGGGTTTTATAGACATTTCCAAGTTCCAGGAATTTGGAATTTGGGTCAGTGTTCTGATTCCCTCTAATGTGTAAGAGTAGAGAAGGTTTGATTTTACTTTCTTCTTCTGGATGTTACAGGGTAAGATTATACCCACACCTGGCTATATAACATGTACTATAAATACACAGTTGCAGTCATTATTTCTGTCTTCTCCTTTTGTTGCCTGTAAGTCTCATATTGTTGCATTTTTTTATTGCAAATCAATTATCCTTTTAATTTTAAAACATTCTTTTTCTTAAATTCTAGGGATACTTATACTTGGGGACAAGTTTTGTGTTATTAACATTCCTAATGAAAGAATACTGTACACTTTCATTATCAATGTAGCTTTTGAAACTTGGATATCAAGTGTTTTTAATAGAAAATACATCCATGTAGAATTTAAATATATTTGTTTATATTTCTAGGAAAAATATTGTGGATAACTGTCAATTAAGCAACCATCCAATTTGGAGTGCACAAAATTTTGAGCCCCTTGCTAAGAAGGAAAATCAAATCTTTCCTCTAACTAATTCTGAATCAGTAGATTGCAATTTTTGAAATATTTATGATTAACAGAATTTATTTTTTGTCTGATTCCATTAGAAGTAGGTTTTATCCTGAAGACTATAAAGGTGTGGGAGGGAAAACTTCAAGTCTAAATTTTATTCTTAAGTATTGCTTTTCTTGACTTATGATCCAATTTGAATGCACTGTTAAACTTTTCCATGTTCTTATGAGTAAATGAAGAATGGTTTAAAAATATAGAGCAAGTCAATTGAAAAGTTGCTTTTGAATAAAACAGAAAAGTGGGAATGCCAACTTTCTTTCTCTATAACTTCATTAACATGGTTGTATATACATTTGCATGTAAAATGTAGTTAACAAAAATTACACAGAAGTAAATTTAGTCCTCCAGTGCCTACCTCTATGGTGAAATAAGACCATTTGGCATAGTTTGAAGTCTTCCAAGAAGCCTGGTTTCCACCTGGAAAATAAATTACTAAATTTGAATGTGTTACTTGTACTATGGTGAGTTGTCTATCTGTTACATTTTATTTTAGTGCATATTCTAGAACTTGTAGTTAGAGTATTCTAAAATTGTCATCTGTCAAGGTAGAGAATTACAATAATATAATTATACTCAGAAAAAGTGTTCCTACTTCAGTTTATTTTGGTGCAGTTACATATATGATGCATTTTTAAAAATTCAGATGTTTATCATAAATTCATATTTATAATTGTTAAAATTTGACCTTAATTATATTAACTATAACAAAGTTTATTCCCCCTCTTTTTTGGAGGGGGGCTTCACACATGCTAATGTACTCTCCCAATGAGCTATATCTCCAGCCCTCTTCTCATTTATTGATACATAATAATAATTATTACACACGATACACGATGTAGCATACAAACATACACACAGCATTGTAATATCTAATTGTACTTGTGTTGCTTTATCTTTAAATATTATTTTCAAATTTTCATCTCAGAATTTTCTAAGAGTCTGATATAAATATAAATAGTTGCTGCATTCATTCTTTCATTCTCAATTCATTCATATAGCCTAGGGGTTTAAATCATAAAAATTTGACTCTTAGTTAAAAGAACTACCCTAAGTAATCAAAGATTTCATGTTGTATGACATACAGTGTATCTTAATGACATTATTGGTGAGTTGTCATGGTCACTGAAGCCAATACTCAATGAATTTATACAGAAAGAACTACATTTTATAACACTGCATGGGGAGGAGATGAAGGTGTAGGACCATGGCACAGCCAATGAAAAGAGGATATATCTTTTTAAAATGTGTTTGTAG
>RJWM01015667.1:0-47291 GCA_004363535.1 Dasyprocta punctata | reverse complement strand
ACCTGTTCCTCGAGGATTACATGCAAAATACTTTTTTTACTTGACTTTTAATTTCTTCTCTCTTTTTAGTTTTTTACATGCGTCTTAGATTTATGTACTTCTGGTTTTTAAGAGTCAGCATTTAAAAATATGTTTCTTATCTTGTTTTTTGATTGAGACAATTCTGGTGATGCCCAATTTATCTTCTTTCCCTCCCATTTCCTTTTACTGTTTTTCATGACATATTTAACTAACTAAAAACATATCTAAAGTTAAGTCATGAAGAGTTGCCTCTGTATTTTCTTCGAAGAGTTCAGTTCTGGCTTTTTTTTTTTTTAATCCATTGGTGTTAATATTTTTTACATCTTGTTGAGATTCAAATTCCTTTATAATTTTTCATCTCTGCACCTGTAACAAGATAGCAGTTGGTGAATAGCCTTATATTGTTTATTGCTGGAAATTTTTGTTTTCAATTAAAATTGAAGGGTAATAGCAAATAAATACTTCTTTCGTGAAGTCTTGGAAAATTCTACCCAAAATGGAGTCACTGGCCAGAGAGAGCACATTCGAGGAACCTCAAGGTCGTCCAACAGGCTGCCCCTGAGTTGTGACCGAGCCAGTGTCGCTGTGACCCCCACTGACCAATGAGCTGAGGACTCATGGACTTAAGACAGTCGCCGCCCCCAACCAGCCTAGGTTTTGCGTTCTTTGACTCAAGCCCTTTGTTCTCTCTTCCGAACACACTGTCAGTTTTTGTCGCATCTGTGTCTGACGAATTGCAATTCCTAAGATCCGAAAGAAAGCTCTCTTCTATTTCCCGGTCTCACTGTTGGTAACTGGTCTTTCTTTGAGCGGTTCCTAAGGTTATTAATACATGGTCTGCAGGTAGCTAGCCTGTAAAGTTGTGGAAGTGGGGACGGTGTCGTGGTTAACAGCAGTCACACAGTGCCCTCTGGTGGCTCCATGAGAAAACGGCACGCGTGCTCCAGGACGCCATCGTTAGTCCGCAAAGAAGCTGGCAATGAAACTTACTGCTGTTAGATTGAAGTTCTCTAACATTCAGCGTTTCCGGGGTGCTTTATCGAGGAAGAGGACTTCGGGTAGAGATGGCAGCCAGCGATGGTAAATCTTTTAGAGACGAGTGCCCAAACTGCACCCCAAAACCCACTTAATTATGGCAAAGTGCCAACACTGCAATTAAACCTGAGTACTGAGGTTTTAGCTTAGAAAAAACACCACACGCATTAACATCTTTTGTTTTAAAAGAAACATAAGTAACACGCAAATCTGCCACTGCTGCTCTAGAAAGAGGACTTCCGGAATTGCTTCAGAAAGTGGCAAGAGGGATGGGACAAGTGTATTGGATGGGAGGGGAATGAACGGCAATGAGTTTTTCACTGTAATAAAATTTTAAATATAAATATTGACCACGTTTCATGATCACACCTCTTAATTTATAAAGTAGCTTAGAGTCACATTAAGATTCTCTGTTGAGCATCCAAGGGTTCCCTACTCTTTCATCCCAGCAAATTTGTGGCTGTCACAGAGAGCCACAGGTGCTGACTGCACACTGCAAATGAGATGATAGTGCCACATGAGACCCCTACACCAAAATCTCCTCCACGTATCCTGGCAGACAAGTCCATTGTCCAGAGCCATCGCTTTTCTCTTTTCCAGCTGCCCCTCATGGGTGTGGCCTCCTTCACGTGCCGAGGCCCTGTCGCGTGTGACCCTGAGAGGTGGCTGTGCCTGCTACTTGCTCCTTTTCCCCTGCTGCTCGTTCAAGTCTGAGAAAATGGAAGAATTTATTCTAAATAAAAGAAACTTTGTCATCACAGGATGGAGGAACCAGCCTGTGAATTGGAGATCTTGGTTTAAACTGTCATGTGAGTGACCGAAGCACGGACTTCTTGTATGTTAGGTCACTGAAATTTGGGGCCTGCTGGCTTCAGCAGGCAGTGTGAACACTGCTAAAGCAGACCCTGGAGTGGATGATCCAGAAGGCCATGAATGTCAGTGATGTATATGCTATCAATGATTTCTTTCCTTTTCTCTTTTTTCTTTTTTTGTTTGTTTTTGTTTTGTTTTGTTGGTACCTGGGATCAAACTCACGACCTTGCACTTGCCAAGCATGTGCTTATGCCACTGAACTGTATCCCCAGCCCACTATGACTCATTTCACTGGATAAGCCTTTCCAGCGAGATGTGCTGAGATAACTAGAGTTGCAGAAAAAATAGAATCAACAGTAGCCAGGCGCTCAGGAGAAGAAAGGAAATGTTATTTATGCTAGCGGACCCCAGAGGTGTAATCTCCAAAGTCTGAGGTTCTGATTACAGAGAACTTGTCTTATTTACAGGGTGGTGAACAGAGGTTAAAAGAACGAGACAAGCTTTTGTTGGAGGACAGGGTATAAGAGGTATTTGTGATGACCATAGCTGTACATAGAGCAAGGTGTTTTTTAGCACATTCACAGAGGTTTTAATTTAATGACAAATGATATGATTCAGCTGAGTTCAGTGGCAGAGGACAGAATGACTGCAGCTTTATTTCACAAAATGGCTGCAGTTGGGTCAGGATTTCTGCTTTACTAGTATTCCTCCATTATCCTGTCTTCTTTTTTCATAATAAATTCTAATTTCCTGCTAAGTGACTAATCCTGGTCACTACAATGTTAAGAGCAGCATCATTTCAACTAATAGGATCCTGTCTTAAAAAACATTCTTTGTGCAGTGTGCCTTTTCTTAGCTCTTTTCTCCACTCTTTCTGAAATGTGGATTTGTCCTTACTCTCAGTTGCCACCCAGAAAATTATCTGAGGTCTGTTTTGCTTTGCTTCTATTGCTTGGCAGAGTCTCTGAATTCAAGAACTTTTTCCCATGTTGTCTATCCTGTAAAGCCTCTCTTGAAAAAATAAGAGGGTCAGGCATACAGAACCAAGCCCTGAAGTATTGTTTCAACTAAGAACAGGAGCGTCTGGGACAGAAAAATTCCTGCAGAGCTTCTTTTTATCCTCAGTGGACTTAATGCCATATTTTACTGCTTAAGTAGGATAGAGCATAAGGATGCATTGGGAGAGTTTTTGGACAGGTATACGCTTCCTGGGGAACATCCAGGAGCTGTCCTTAGCGTGACCCTGGAGAAAGACTTGGAGCCCAGGGTACCTGAGCCAGGGGAGGTGACTGTTCAGGGGACAGAGGAGCTGCCTCTCGGCGGACCCCTGTACTCTGTAGCAAGAAGTCTCCAACAGACAAGAAACAAACTTCAGCTGTTAAGCCGTAAAGAAGTAGGAGTTTTGAATTAGGAAATAAAAGCCAGAACAATAACCAAAGTAGCTGGTTATGCGTCAAACAAAAGGGAGAATTCAGGAGCCTTGTAGCTCTCATGGCTGCTTTGAGGGTTCAGCTGTGATCCTGGCTGAGATGCGGCAGCTGAACTGAGGGCATGAGGCGGCCAGTGAAGGCCCAGGGGCCACACCCCAATAAAAGCGATGTTCTGGAGCCATGGAGGCAGGTGTCTTTGAGGAGAAACCCCAGGAATGTTTTTAGGATTTTCAAAAGTCATTTTTTCTCTTTCAGATGCCTGGCTATTCCTTTGCAAAGTTATGACTTTGAAAACTGCATTTTCTAATACTGATTTATTAAAAATCTACTTAGAAGGTTAGAGGAGAAGACTTTTGACTCTGTATTCTGTTTGGATCAGTCCTTTTCTCAAGGGCAGAATTTACAGAGGCCTATAGTTTTATGTGCAGGATTTGAGCAGGTCTGGGGGGATCATGTTGGTAGTGATGAAGTAAGCAACAGACTGAAAAAATGGAGAACAGTGTCCCTGGACTCTAAAAACCACAGCCTAGTGCCTGTGGGATGTCACTGCGTATGTCAAATACCATGCACTCGGGCTGTGTGATTGGTGTCTTGTTCAATGACACCTTCCCATCTTCAGCATCATTGAGTACACTCCGTCTTCTACTTTTAGTTAAGAGCGAGACAAGGGAGGGCAGCTTGAATCAGGGCAAGAGTGACATTGAAGCCACTTGTTGGCTTATTAAGGGATGAAGGCTGTGGCCATAGCCTCCTGCTGGCCATGTGGTGTGGGAGGTGTGGAGCCTGAGTCCGTCACTGGACCAGGCTGGGGTGAGCAGGAACTCAGGAAGGGCCTGGCTCACTCCCCTCGCCTCTTGGAGGCACTGTCACATGCAGTATGAGGAATGGCTGAGGTTATTGGGGAAGGTCATTGATTATACAGGGGAGAGAGAGTCATCAGCTGCTCAGAGGTCGGTCATTGGATGAGGGAGTTTATTGCTGTTTTCTACAGTGTCTCTCTTTGGCCCATGTACACATGAAATATTTTTAAAGGTTATCTACCTCTTGAATAATTTTAATTCATTTTATGAACAATTTTATCATAAGTAGTTTGAAGAACTCAATTTCCCACGTGTGTCATGTTCTCTCTGTTCAGTAAACACACACATTTATGCACTTGTGTGTGCATGCACAGGTTTCTGCCATACTGGGGATTGAACCCAAGGTCTTCACACTGAGCTACCTCCCCACCCCTTTTTTTCATTTTAAATTTTATTTTGAGGCAGGGACTAAATTTCTTAGGCTGGGCTTAAATTTGTAGTCTTCCTGCTTCAGCTTCCCAGAGTGTTGGGATTACACGTAGGCACCACCATGTAAATATTGGCATCAGTAAATATTTTTTAATCAAACACTCATAGTGGAGATTTTACCATTCACTGTATGGAAAATTCATACCTTGTAATCCCATTGGCAAAAATCAGTCCTCACTGTCAAACTAATCAACCAGATTACATTTAACTTATGTTGGGAACATAATCTGCCATAATTATCCACTTTCAGGAAAGGTATTCATGTGTGTTTTTGTGACTGCTACTTCACCTCTTAATTCAAATTCATAAATAAATAAATGGGTAGAAGCTGAGCGTAGTGGCACACACCTGTAAACCCAGTACTCGGGAGGCTGAAGCAAGATGATTACTGTGAGTTCCAGACCAGCCTGGGCTACAGAGTGAGCTCAAGGCTGTCCCGCATGGATGGATAAATAGTCTTAGCATCAAGCTATTCTCTGAGTGAAGTAGAAGCATTTCTCTCTTCAGTATTTCTTCCTAGAGCTCAGTTTGCTTTTTGGCTACAGGATATACTCTCAGGACATACTCTTTGCATCTTGCCCAGAAGTTTTGCCTGTAGGAGTAAAATTTGGGCTGGGTAAAAGTGTGATGTGTAAAGTTGCAAGGCAGGTAAAAGGGTGTAAAGGTGACAAGTTTTTCAAGTGGACCAGCTTGGCACAGCGCACCTGGGGGTAGCCAAGGGTCTGACAAATGCTCCTGATAGTACTGTAGTAACTCCGGAGAGTTCACACCCCAGTGTGGGACAGGGCTAGAGCTGGTGGATAAAGTACACCGCAGCAGTTAAAGCTGTCTAAACACAAGGCGGCCTGATGTGTTAAACAAGTCTCTTGTCAGTGGAGTCATTATTATTTTTATTATTAATTTATTTATTTTACGGCACCGGGGATCGAACTCACAACCTCGCACCTGCCAGGGCAGGCGCTTAAGCCGCTGAGCCAAACTCCCAGCCTTAGTTTTTTGAGGCGGAGTCACACTATGTAGCTCAGGCCGGCCTTGTGCTCGCGTTGTAGCCCAAGCCAGCCTCGAACTCACAACACTCCTCCTACCGCAGCCTCCCGAGTGCTGGGATTAAAGGCGTGCGCCACCACGCCCGGCTCAGTGGAATTATTTACATGGAGTCTGGGTGGTCGGTTGTCAAGGATAACCTAGAAGGAGGGCTGTTAGCTGGGTATAAATTTTGACGGGAGAATATTACACATCCCTTTCAACTCCGGAATCACAGTTGCTCACACTTTGGATATGTTAAACTCTTACTCTTATTTTGAATGCTGAAAGAAAGCAAAAGGAACTCATTATCTCTTAATAAAGTATTTATTTTTCTCTTTATGGATCTTATCTCTGTTTATTTTTACACGGCTGCATCTTCCGAATCTGCCCACTCTTTACCACCTGTCAGCTAATGGGAGACCCAATTTGCTCAACAGTACGCGAATTGTTTTTCTTTTTAATTTCAGAAGCGGTGGGGACTGAAATGAGATTAGAGAGCCCCTGTAAATTTATACACTTGGTCTCAGAGAGGTGACCCTTACTTCTGGGCTGCGGAACAGGAAGGGCGGACCCAGGAGGAGGGGTTGGCGTTGTGTGCGCGGGGCAGGGCGCGGGAGGGTGGGCGTAACTCAGGGTCCTCCTGGGCGAGGGGAGCGTGCATGAAATCAGCATAAAAAGGGGGAGTGGAGTCTGGCCGGTTTTGTCCCTGGGTTTCTGTGGGCGTCTGGGGCCGCGGGACGTGGACGGCATCGCGTGCGGGCGGCGGCGAGGTGGGGAGACGGGCAGGCGCCCAGGCGCGCTCTGCTCAGCGGCTCAGCCCAGGCGCAGGGCGGGCACCGCGCCGCGCCCTCTGCGGAGACACCGGCTCCGACCCTGCTTCCTTCGCTCTGAAGCGGACCACAGGGGCCCCGCCCGAGGGGCTCAGGTAGCGGCCCCGGCTGCGGACGGCGGGGAGTCAGTTCGGGCTCTCCTCACTGCGCCTGGCGGGCCCAGCCTCTGGACTTTGGGCCGCGTCTGCCGGTTCTTTTCCTCTGCAGCAGCGCGCGCGCAGCGAGCGCTTGCGAAGGGTTCGGCGGGTGGGACCAGCGACAGCAGCCGGATCCCCGCAGGCCCCCAGTTCTGCAAGTCCCGGGAGGGCCTTCGTGCAGTTTGGACATCTGTTGAAACCGCGGATGAAAGATTTAACGAAGCTGGGTGTGGTGGCGCACGCCTGGAATCCCAGCTCTCTGGGAGGCTGCAGCAGGACTGAAAATTGGAACCCAGCTTGGGCTACGTAGCAATTCAGGGAGACTGTGTCTCAAAGTGAACCATAAAGTGGTGGGGCTACAGCTCAGTCTGAAGGCCCTGGAATCAGTGACTGGGGGTAAAAAAGTAATTTAATGAGCTAACATAGTGTCAAGATTCCATAGGCCTTCTCCAACTCAAACTCAGAGAAGTCCTTCTCTGGTGAGTTTGAGACTATTTGTGAATATACCATGCTACCACTTTCCACACGTTTCTAAGCTATTCTGAGTAGCTGTACGTGTCGGAAAGACAAAGCACAAATCAGTTATCTCCGGAGTCAGTCACTTGGAGGAGAAGGGCTTGAGAAATGTCAGTGCAGTCCAGTGAGAGACATGGCAACTTTCACTGCTTGGGATTACACTCCGTGCCTATATGTCCTACACTGTTATTAAAAATAGCCTCTTTTAAATCTAGGAAATGAAAGATCTTTTAAAACCGCAGCCCTATTTTTAATGGAAATGATTATTAGTAACTTGAATCCAAGAAGAAAATGCTGGGTGTGTGTATTATAGACAAGATGTCATTAGAGACAAGTTATTTTATGAATCCAGAACGTTGATTCTGGATTTTAATTTAGATATCTCAATTCACCGAATGTCTAGAATGAAGGGAAACTCAGTGAGGCAAAGCAGGATGCAATAATTTTTAAGAATTATGAAGGAAAAAAAAAGAATTATGGGAGGAGTCTAAGGTATTTATCAAAAAGATGATGATTTTTGGTACTTGGATTAAAATGACAGCCAACGACATTCTTTGTTCAATAATCATTTTATTTACTTATGTCACTGTGAAACTTGGGAATAATATTCACCACAAATTTGCAGGCATCATTTTACAGTACAGAAGACTGACTTGTCTTTAGGAAAAAGAACAAAATGGATTGTGACACTGGCCTACTGAGGAAGTGCTGGCCACGAGCAAATTAAAAAAAAAAAAAAAGTAAAATTCAGTGCCTTTGGCAAAGATGTGGACACTGTTTTCGATGCAAATAGAATACATGCCCTTTGCTTGCAGTTCAAATACACACCCATCTCGTTTTGTACAGTGGCTATTCATTCTCCAGGGTTAGAAGGGTGAGAGAGTCTCTAAACAAAAAATGTTCCCAAAAGCTTCCTGTCAGCAGTAATCATCATGCAGATTCACCAACTTGGAAGCTCCTTTCAATGCAATTACCCCTCAAGTCTGCACCAAATGTGGTGACAGTTTGCATGTATAAAAGCAATAAGGAACTCGCTTAGACTGTGCCCTTCCCAAAGCTCTAAGCAGAAGCCCCACAAAAATGTCTCTGGATTGCTGTATACGGGAGGCTGAAAGTGGCAGTGTTTTGGGTGAGAAGTAAATATAAAAGGTGACGTTTGTTTAATTGTTTGCAGAATAGGATAAAAGACGCTCTCCGAATCGCTCTCCATGCCAAGCAAAATGGCATGCGGGGTGTTGTAAGCTACACCGCAGATCCTCACTGGTACAAACTGAAACTTGCATTTGTGGAGTCTCAGGATCTGCAGTTCTCCTCTGTGCAGGGCAAGCACCAAGTGGGATTTTCTTTATTGCCCAATCTCTTAAAAGTTTTAGAGTTCTAGGGATTTAAGAGAGTTGATTTTTTTCCCTTTTTCAGACTCTAAATTGTTCACTACTTTGAATGTTTAAACTACTCTATTTCTCTTTCCTGCTCGGTAATATTTTGTTGCATAATCATATTTAGGAACCAACCAGTCTTTGCTTCTCAGCCAAAGGACTCCTGATGACACCAGCAGTGTGCAACACTGATGTGCACATCATTTGGATAAACGTTTGTTCCACTAATAAGAAAGTCATTAAACATTCAAGCTCATTTATTGAATGCTTGCTGTATACCAGTCACAGGGAAATGGAGAGATGAATGAGATCCATTTTCCATTACTGATGGAAACTCACAGAATTTAGGAGGACAATAGTTTGGAGTTTGGTGAGTTGCAGAACTGCCAAGTACTTTGGACTTCAAGAAAACAGTAAACTTTTATACTCTAGAGATAATCTTTTTAGTTTAAAATAGGATGGCTGCGTTCTAATTTGGGTGAGAAAAATTTTGCAAATGCTTTTTTTTTTTTTTTCCAGCTGAGAGTGTGGCTACCTTTTCTACCTCTTGCATTAGCCTTCCATGGGGACTGTGTTGTGCAGTGGAGATGTGAGTCTCCTGGGATCTCTGGGTCATTATTCAGGGTGCGCTTGGTCCATCCCAGAAGGGTAGTATCAGAGATCTGAGCTGAGTCTCCGAGTTTTTAGTAGAGCATCAGGCCTCATGCTGCACTAAAGCATTTGGACATCTACTTCCTACCCAAGTGCCCTGTCTGCCACTGTCTGTGAAGCTCTGAATTGTAATGCACATCTAGCAGCAAGAACACTGCTCATTATGAAGCTCATCCACTAAGAATTGTGTTGTTACAGACTTACACTGAGCATAGCCATTTTATGAACTTGATCCTCTTTATTCACTTTACTATCTTAACATGAACCTCCTTTCTCAGATGGGAACGCTGAAGCTAGAAAAAAAAAAATTCTCCAGTCCTGAAGAGGCCTGGGTTACCATTCTCAGAACCTGTCTCAGGTCTGGAGTATTTACTCACATAGCATTCTAGAGCTTGAATGTTTAATGCCACAAATGCAAAAGAAGAAAGCGTGAGCCTGACGTGTGGAGGCAAAGTAGTCAAACTATCTTTAAACCCACTATTGACAGTTTAGACAGGTTTACTCCACATTGCAGTGGAGAAAAATACTTTTTTGGAGGAGATGGCAGCAGCATTATGGTTTAGATTGAAGAAAGTGTAGCTTTAAATGCTTTTTAGTTTTTAGGATAACTACCTTGAGTGTTACACACTATTTAAGTTTCAGTCCCATTATGAGAAATACCACTGCAAACTTTTTGTGTGCATGGTATGGGGGATTGAAAGCAGGACCTTCACACTGAGCTACACCCTTAGCCTTACAGTGTCTTACTGAATTGCTAAATTTCCCAGGCTAGGCTTAAACTTGCAATCCTCCTGACTCAGCTTCCCAGAGTGCTGGGATTACAGACATGTGCCCAGACAAAACAAACTTCTGCTACCCAGCAGCTCAGGTGAAGGTTTCAGACTGGAATATTTAAATAATAGAATTCCAGTTTTACCAACAAATTTCAAGAGTTCTTTAGAGTTTGTTGTATTGAAAATCTAAGCAACTTTATGCATGTATGAAATCTGAAAATTTCAAGCATTCACCGTATTTTCCATGGTGCATTCATTATGGCAACTATGAAGGTCAGACCATTCCTCCATTTTGACCTTTCCGCTATCAGAAGGTAAATTAGAGAGTCAGGCATGGTGGTGGATGTCTGTAATCCCAGTACTCTGAAAAGCTGAGGCAAGAGGATCACAGGTTTGAGTCTAACCTGGGCAACTTGGGACTTAGTGAAACCCTGTCTCAGAATAAGGAATGTAAAAAGGGGACCAGGGATTTAGCTCAGCAGCATAAATGCCTGCCTGGCAAGCACAAGGTCATGAGTTCGATCCCTGGTACCAAAAAAAAAAAAAAAAAAACAAAAAAAGAAATGTAAAAAGGGCTGGAGATGTAGCTGAGTGTGAAAGCCCTAGGTTCATTCATCAGTACTGCAAAAACAGAAAAAAGGGTAAATTAGAGATGCATCAGTGTCATTGCTTAGTGTGAGCATGGGGAAAGTCTGGGTTAAGTGACAGGCATCTCTAAGGACATGCACCTGGGTGGTGACAGGAGACCAAGAAAGAGACCAAGAAGTCTGGCTCCTTATTCTCAGGTCAGTGCTTCTTCACTAAAGACTGTGCCACCCCTACTTGTGCTCACATGCTGCCAGAGCCAGACTAGACTCTCCACTGTGCACACGTGTGTCCCGTCTTGGAGTCATCTCTATGCAGGTAAGTCCAGGACACCCTGGGTGATCCCAGCTCCTCCTTTGCCTCACTACAGTCTGCATCAGGCTTCACCACTGGGCCAGAGTCTGGGGGATCCTCCCTTCCTTCCTGGAGGCAGGGCTGAAGCAGCCAGTTTTCCAGTAGCATCCAGCCCTGCTGCCTCTCTCCCTCTGCACAGAGCAGCTGCTCCCTCTTTGCAGAGTCACAGTCCCTGCCTTTCTGCAGCACAGGAAGTGGGACGGAGTGTCCGTATGCCTTCTGGGTCTTTAATCACAGCAGTATCTCATGCTTATGGCTTTTGGTCTGCTTTCTTTTGGTTAGAGTCTAGAGCTAGCAGCTATTGAGGTGTGAATAAAATGGAACCAATGTAGAGTGAAGACTGAGTTTGAGAGGAAAAGGGTGATTCAGGACAGGAGGGAGAAAGATCATGAAGGCCACAGGGCAAAAAATGGGCAAAAGAAAGCAGAGCCAAAAAGAGGGAAAAGGATGCTTACTTCTGTTCATCTGTTGAGGTTTAGAGAACAGTGTGTCTGTGTGTGTGTGTGTGTGTGTGTGTGTGAATAGAGTATGCGTTTGCGATCTGTATGAATGAGAGGGAGGGGAGGAGGGGAAGAAGGAGAGGGAGAGGGAGAGGAATTACATGCCTCCAGGGTATGGTTTATTTTTCTCTTGCCATTTAAGTAGATAATCCTGTAACTCTGCAGACCTCATTCATGTGGGAATGTGGGATGAAATAATTCAATTCCAAGATTGGCGATCCAGACATTTTCATCGTTTGTGAATGCTGACCTCCTGTAGTGACAAGTGCTATGAGAAACTCATGTGTAACTAATGTCCAGTTGCAAACACTCACTACATCTTCAGTTAAACTTCTAAATTTCATATTCAAATAAATCTATTTTGCTTGTTTTCCTTTTCTGAGGAGGGCCCAAGGGTTGGATGTATCTGTGTATCAAAGTTTAGCCAATAGTAATTAGGAGCAACTTTCACCTATAAGAGATTTTAAAAACAATACTATGTAAAACCAACAGCAAAAAAGGAGAGCTAGAGTCTTGGGCTTGTTCCTTTTCTATCATTACCATCTCATAAAATGATAAGAACCAGGAGACATTCATTTTAAATAGAATCCTAACTAACCCTTTAAGTTGTATCCGAGCTCAGGGTTCCTCTGTTTCTTAAATTTAATTTAATTTAATTTTAATTTAATTTTTTTTTTAATACAGGGAATAACTCTTTGGAGGAGGCAGGGTGGAAGTTTCCTATAAGGCTTGGGATTACTGATATACTGAGAGACTTGAATTAGCATTCACATATTTACTAGTGCCTGGTCAATTTGAGTAATAAAATATAGATGCAATCACCTACTGGACATTTCACAAGTGGATACATAACATTCTGTAGTTTGCTATACACATCAGAAAATAGTCTCTGGTTTTTCTTTTTCTTTGGTTGAATGTGGGCCAAAAATTAAAATAAAATTCTTACATTTTGCTCCCCCCCGGTTATATTATTTCATACACAATGGTGGGGGGTGCCTTGTTCAGACCCCATCAGGTTTGATTTAAGAGTACTTTTAAACATTTATGTTGAAGTGACAGTTGGCATTTTACTACCTAGAAAGAGCTAGGTACTTGCAGATGCCAACAAGATGACGTTTTTCTTCTTTTTCATCACAGGAAAGCTCAATGGACTCATTGCTCAAATGGAGCTTAAAAGAATCACTTTCAAAGGATACCATGACTGAAGAAGTCATATTTATCAGCATTAAATAAACACTTGGTGAAGTATGCATAAATATTTCTTCATATAAACGTAACACGACATTAAATAGATCAGATACACACACACCACTGAGTACACGTCCACTGCTCAAAGTTGTCTGTAAACACAACCTCACACTGAATACAAAAGCAGCTTGGGTCCCAGCTCTGTGGGTCCCTACCACAGGGATGCTGGGACTCAGGGAAGAGGCCTCCGTGCCTTCCCACCCCCCACCCCACCCTCCCACTCCCCACACAGCCCAGCAAAAGGAAAAGAAGGAACCCTACAATGACAGCAGCAGTGAGACGACAGCAACAGCAGCAGGACCCCACCCTCCCCTGGAGAAAACATCAAGCATTGGGGGCAATTCAAAGGATAATACAAAATTAGTTTTCAAAAGGTAAGGAAATCAATTAGAAGCAATACTTTCCAAGTGTAATTCTTTCTTCAGAGGCCAGGTCACTTCCTACTCCATTTACTCCTGGGTGAAGGTTACATGGGGAAGGCCAGAAGGCCAGAAAGCCCTGGCCACCACTAAGCAACAGGGGTCAGCCCTAATTTCCTGTAGAAGGTGCCAGGTAGCAAGAAGTCAAACAAAATCATTTCCTCCACCCCTCCCCACCCCAATGTTCCTTTTGCTTTGCAGTATATATTGCTGAGTGTGACATTCAAACATGACACTAGGATTGATTTCAAAGTAGTTTAGGTTGAAGACATTTTGTTTTGAAACTTTCAGTTTTGGATGACTAAATCCAAACGTGTGGATGTGGTTCATTCCTTAGCTCAGAGGGGCCCCGACTTAGCTCTGTGGATGGAGAGGTCAGAAAAGGAGACTGTTTATGCCCAGAGTGCAGCAGAGCCACGCTGCCCAACTGACTCTTGAGGCTGTCCGCTCTGCACAGGTCTGCTGGGATGGCCTGGCTGCTGTCTGCTGAATATTCTTCAGGGTAGTTTGTGGAAAACAGACCCAGTGTCAAAAACGTTAAACTGGGTTCATTTCATTTTTATATTGTATAGGATCCTAGAGAACTTCAGTTACCAAAGTACTGAAAGCGTATATTGCAGGAATAATTTGCCAGTTCAGTGCCTCCCATTATATTATATACACTATGTGTGTGTGTGGAACTCACACACACAGATATATATATATAGATATACTTATGCATTTTTATTTGTATGAAACTTCAACTCACAAAACAGTATTTTGCAAGAATCAGGAATCAAGTCCACAAATAGAGTTCAACAATACACCAAAAGAGGACGGAAGCTCTATTGGGACAAGAAGGTTCAGCTTTGCAACATACGGCATAATTTCAGAACCACAGATTCATGAGCCTGCTGCATTCCACATGTGGTCTGGATCGGCACTTGGAATCCTTGGGAAGAACAGCACAACCAGGCTGGCTAGGCTTATCTGCGATTCCAGAGCTAACAGGAATTAAAAGACCCAGGCAAATCAATTTGCTGTGAAGCAATATTTTTTTTTCCTCTTTAAGAAAAACAAAAACAAAAAACAAAAACAACAATTAACGTCTATTTCAGAATAAATTTCTTTATATTCAGTAGTAGGCTTTTTTTTTTTTTTTGCTGACTTGGTATTTGACTTTGTATGTTAAAATCAGTTTATTCAATGGGTCAGTAAACAGGCAGCTTCTTTCATATGTGGGTGATAAATTTTTTTTCTATCACCACCAGGAATCACCCCCACCCTCACCTTACTCTTCCTAAGGTCTGTGGGTTGATGTGTGCGTTTTGTCTCTGCTATGGATCAAACCTCCTTCTACAAGGCCTGCTCGGGCACGCGCTTGTGGAAAATGACTGACTGTCTCTGCTGGTACTGCTGCTTGCGTCTCTTCCTCTTGTCACACTGGCACAGCAGTAGCATCTTGAAGGTGTTTCTGAAGGTTTTGTTGCACAGGGCATAGCACACGGGGTTCACGGTGCTATTGATGTAGCACAGCCAGTAGCCCAGATTCCAATAGGTTTTGGGTATGCAGCTGTCACAAAAAGTATTCACCAGAACCATGATGTTGTAGGGGGTCCACGTGATGATGAAGGCGAGTAAGATGGCACTGAGGGTCTGTGCTGCCTTCTTCTCCTTGATGAGGGACATCCTCTTCCTCTTTGTGATCTGACTTCTGGTCTTCAGAGCAAACCTCTTGGCCAGTGTGGCTTCCTTGAAGGACAGAGGTAGAGTGGCCATGGTCTTACCTACTGAGGAGTTGGCATCAGAAGTCTTGGCTGAGTCCACGGTGGACTCCAACTGGATGGGAAGTTTGGAGAAGCTTTTTTGAAAACTGTCACCATCGTCCATACTCTTTTGGGTCTGAGGCTCACTGGCATTTCTCTCCATGTCCATTGGCCCCAAGTCCTCCTCAGGTACTTGCAGGTTGTCAGAGGAGGGCAATTTAGTGGAGTTGAGGATGGTGCTGTGCCCTGGAAGCTTGAGCACAATAGAGTAGATAGCTCTTGTCTCTGAGCCAATGTCCTCCTCATCGGAGGAGGCAGAGTTTTCCAGGGAGGCAGCAGCATCATTGTTGTTCCAGCTGTCACTGCTGCTGTGGTCTTGGTCCATCTGCTCAGCACTGGGCTTCCAGCTCTTGGTCGTGAACCAGAAGTGGCAGCGGCCATACTTCCTCCTGGATGAGTGCTTCAGGCTTTGCTGCTGTAGTTCGTAGCTGCTGCAGCTTCGAGAACTGCCCGTGGGATGGACGAAGTTTTCAGTCTCTGCTTCTGTCCCAGAGGCCTGCAGGCCAGCGAGCTCTTTGGTACGTTTTTCAGTTTCCTTATAGATTCTCCAGTACAAAATAGTCATAATGGTGACAGGCATATAAAAGGCGGCAATGGCCGTGCCGAAGGTGATAGTGGGCTCACTGAGGAACTGAATGAAGCACTCCCCTGGGGGCACAGTTCGCTTCCCCACAAAATACTGCCAGAACAAAATGGCAGGAGCCCAAAGGACGAAGGAGATGACCCAAGCCAGACCAATCATCACGCCGGCTCTCTTTGTTGTTCTTTTGGCTCGGTACGTGAGTGGCCTCGTGATGGAAAAGTACCTGTCAAAGCTAATGACCAGAAGGTTCATGACAGAGGCATTGCTGGCCACATAGTCAATGGAAAGCCAGAGGTCACAGGCCAAGTTCCCCAAAGCCCATCTGTTCATGATGATGTAGGTAGTAAACAGATTCATGGAAATGACCCCGATGATCAGATCAGCACAGGCCAGGCTTAGGAGGAAGTAGTTGTTGACTGTCTTCAGCTGTTTGTTGACCTTAAATGCCACTATGACTAGGATGTTGCCGATGATGGTCACCAGGGCCAGGAAGCCCGTTAAGAATGCGATAAAGACCACTTGCCAGACAGTATGACCTCCTAGAGGGTCACTGGTGGTACCATTTGAGGAGGAGAAATTCCCAGCTGCTTGTGAGATGTTGTAGCTGCCGAAGTGAGTGACTGTCCCTGGGGGTAGCCCTGCTTCTGATGGGCTGTGTATCCAGGAGGTGCTGATGTTTGGAAACAAAGGCAAGGTTGTACTGTTATTGTGCAAGGTCATTGTGATTCTCTGACATAGTCTGGGAAAAAAGAGAGAAAGATGGAGTTAGGAAACTTTCTGCCTTTGCTATATTCTTAGCATCGCATACCTTAAAAGACACAGAAGACCTGTTATAAGATGTTGAATCTTGAAGAAGCCAAACATTATCAGGTTATTTCTCTTAAGAGTGAAGCATCTAGGACGAGATAAGACAATTATCTAGTGACATTTACTGGCCACTGTGCTTTCCCCCACAATTTCCTCATTTCTAAATGTATACTGTGTACTGTTGTTAGCAAACAAAACAACATTCTTATTTCTCTTACTTCTCTTATTTTTTTAAAAAAGAGGGAAATAGTAGATGGTTTTATGATAACTGTTCCATATAATTTATTATCATGTTATTTGATAAATTAACTTGATTCATTTTTTTAAATCTGGTCATTAACCTGGCTAAGACTTCAGACATAAACAACTTTTAGGGGATACCAGTCATGTAAGCCTCACTGGAAAGAGTAAAATGCCAACCCCAGGAGAGAAAGTAAGCATAAACCAACTCATATAAAATTTTGAGTTGATCATATGATATTCAAAACATGGATTGAAAACATAATGTATTGGTTTTGTATATTTGGTACCATGCTCATTTCTTTTACACTCTCTGAAGAGCCTTTATCATTCCAACACCTTGTTCAGGGCAAAGGTTCTTACACATACTAGTTATGTTTCCCTCTCCTCTGCTAAGGTTGCCTTAAAGCCCTTTTTACAGACCTCCTCTTGACACCCCACCTGAGGTCCTCTGATTCTTAGATTTCTACAATATATTTAAAAACTCTTGGCTATTTAAACACTTTCCAAGTCTCTGCTCTCACATTCTGTGGGAGACTGATCAGTTTACAAGTCTTAGGACATGCTGATTTTATTATCAATAAATGCAATGCTTCATTCATCTTCTTTCATCTCTTTTATTCTTATCAACGGATGTCATAATGTATGGATGTTATGTGTCTTTTTTTTAGCTGTTCTTTTGGAAATAATCTGCATCTATACCACATGTTTTGGAATAGGCATTCATTACGTGGTCCTGAGTTCTGATCACAGTAATTACTTGAAGAAGACCCAAGCAGGATCAAACTCAGGATATGGTATGGATGCTGGTGAGAAAGAAATTCTTTCCTATCTGGGGCTGTTGCATGCTGTTCACCCTATTGTAGGCTGCATGGAAAACTCGAGAAGCTAGCAAATACAGGGGAAAGAAATCAGGGAATGAGAAAGATGGGAGAGAATGTGGAAAACAGAGACATTATGATGAGGAGTCCTTTGAAAACTGGAGTTGGCTATTTCTAAATCCACACAATGGCTTTCTTGATTTTGCTCCTTATGTGTACTGATAAATTGCCTTTGCTGCCTGGGCTAGCTGAGTTAGGTTTGTGCTACCTGCAATTAAAAGACTCCCAATTGACACATTTTGTCATTATCAATGCATATGCTTGCTGAACCACCACTACTGTGGTAGCTTTAGGCTATTATGCTCTGTGCCGTAGAATTAATAAGTTGCAGCTTCTCCCTCTGTGAGCTATTCCCTCGACAAATGGACATGAATAAAATATTTTAAGAAGTACCAAGTTAATTAAGCAATATTAAATTGCTCCCTGTGACTAGTCACATAATGTTTCTACAAATTCAATAGCAACTGAATTTGTTTAGTTGACCAATGTTATTGAAGAACATAAGTAAGGATCTTGGAAATCAACCCAAAGGTAAATTCTTTTTTTTTAGTCTATTTCATCACATAAATCTGTAGAGCACCATATTGTTGCAATATAGAAAATAAAAGACACTGGAATAGAGGAAAGACATTGACAAGTTTGTCTAGCTCTCTACATGGTTTATTAAGTATTTGTTTTTCTCTGAATGAAATCCAGGGGCTTTTTGACTAATCACTAGAAAACTTGTGAGTCACAGACTATCAGATGTGACCTTTGACTTGTACCCTTTGACATATATGCCAGTGACCATGATTAATCTCATAATTCAACAGTAATTTAATATGCAATACCTTTTGAAAGTCTCAGAGGTGTGATTTTTCTCATCTTTAAAGATGTTTCAGAGTTTGTCCACCAAGCAGTGGAGGTAGATTATGTGCAGAGAACAAAAATTAAAGCTACAAAAGAGCCATTAGTGAGTAATGACCACTAAAGTAGTCACCTGCTTCCTCATGGGATACAACACCCCTAGAACAACAGTCAGTAAGTCAATAGTTAATAAGGTAAGGGTTAATAACCATGGCACTCTCAATGTCAACAGTTATGTTTCCTTCTAATAACCAGATATACAAAAAGAAGTGAATCTGATACATGAACATGACATTGAGGGAAATAAAACTGTTTTTGGATGGGGAGTAGAAATGATGAGTGAAGCATATTATCAAAACACTTGATGACTTGAAACTGGGAGGAGAGAAATACCCAGGAAATTCCAGCCACTTATCTGATGCTATGATACAGCAAGATGTATTAATAGCAGTTCTGTTAATAAACAGAACACTCATCGCAGTAATAATATTTCATTAGAGGGCAGCAAAACATATTTGAAAAGTCACAGTCTTTAAAAACTGACTGATTAGGGTATGAGTTCTTGGTTAGCCCAGAAAGTATAGAAACTGGCAAGTTGCCTGATGAATCTGGGACCATATTTTTTATTTACAAACTACCACTTACTCCAAGGAGCTTGGGGAGGGTGAGACACATTACAGTGTGACAGGCTAATGCTCCACAATATTAATGAATACGTGACCTTCTTTTTCCCAATCCAAACTTCCCATGTACTCAGAATTGAATTGTTTCTGCAGATACCCAGGGAGAAAGAAACCTCTCTGAGCTTAGATTTTGCTTTTAAAGTAGACTTTAAATACTCTGGTAGAAATAAGGATGTTAAAGATAAAGGTCTTGTAACGATGCAGACATTGAAGTTTGAGCATCAAGCAATGGCGTACTGGCCTAAACTGTAGGTAAATAAGCATTTCCCATTGCCCCATCCTTTTGTCTAAACAAATTGATAATAAATGCTGAAAAAGGGATTTGGCAGTATTAATCAACACTGAAAAAGTATATGCCAAGAACAAATTTAGCTTCTAAAAGTTCTGGTGTTAAAGGAGATGTGCACAAAGAAGTTCACTGAAGCATTAGTTGTTAAGACAAAAATTAAGAAATCGAAAGGATTACCAATTTTGGAATGAATTAAAATGTAATACATAAAAAGGAATCGTTTGTTGATGATAAAAGTAATCAGCATGATTTGTAAGTATTAACCTGGAAAGTTTAAAAAATATACTGTCGAGTAAGAAAGCAATTTGGGTTGATGAATACAATGCAATATAATTTAGGTTACAGTGAAATACATACAAAAATAATATATATCTTATGTATTAAGACAGCATAGAGTTTATGTAATTACAAATTTAAGATGATCACAAAAAGATAGAAAGCCACATGCAATTCATAGGGTTAGCAATGGTATTTTGGTGGAAAATGTTTAGGATTGAGGGTGATGGGTAAAGAAAAAACTCTTCATTCATGAACTCAGGGGAGTGGAAAAAGATTTAAAAAGGATGATAATGTTCATGTCCAGAATGGATTTGGAATCTTGCCCTCCATCTGGTGTGGCTTTTAAATGGAAAAAGGTTAGAGGTAAAAATTTCCAACAACATTGGTGATACAAGATCCCTAAGTATGTGTTTTATGCCCTTCTTGGCTGGTGTTCTGACAGAGGTGATAGCTGCTCAGAGTTGTGAGGGTAGACCATCCAAGTTGAAAGCTCTTGAAAGTAGATCCTTCTGTAATCTTGCCCCCTGGGGAACTCAGCCAAGCCAACAGCCTTTTGATTTCAGGTTTGGGAGACCCTGAGTAGGAAACGCTAAGTTTGTTATTTATTACACAGCACAAGTTCTTGTATCAGTCAGGTATGCTTATTACGGCTGCCCGCAGAGGCAAGTGTGGGAGAGTGCAAAGGGCTGTCTGTGTACTGGAGTTCTGAAGGACTCAGCCAAAAGTCAAAGACCTGGAACTCTTTGCAGAGTCTCATATGAGTCCTTATGAGGTAGTCTAAGGGTCTGCACTGGAGGACTGAAGAGTGTGTATTGGAAGGCTGAAGAATCCATGCTGGAAGCCTGTAGACAGACGTCCAAAGGCAATAGCGAAGACTTTGAGGAAACAGAAGTGAGACTTCCTTCTTATTTCCTTTTTTATTTCATCCAGGCTACAAGCCTATTGGTTGATGCCACACACACCAGGGATGGTTCTTCCCTCTTCAGTAAGTTGATCTTTTAGACATACCCAGAACCACGCTAAACCCATTTGCTGAGTGTTTCTGACTCAAGTTGATACCATAGTTAACTCTCATAACCCACCCCTTGTCAAATTGAAACCAGACACATTTCCTGAATATGTTCATGACAGGGGTGTAATTTATGTATTCCCACTGCTGGGTGTCTTGAGTCACTGGTGGAACATGCATGACTGTCTCATGCATGTACTGTTGGTGATCGTGTGTGTACCATTGGTGGTTTGAGCTGGCGGGAATGTGTTAAACCATTCTTAGTCTCCAAATACGAAAACAAGTTCATAATTACTCCTAAGATGATACAACTTTACTGTGTAGAAATGGAAACACACTAATTACCTCCCCAGAACAGAAGGCAAGGTTTTCTTTGGGTGATGCATATTCCTAACATTTCATAATTTAAACATTATAACATAGGTTTAAAAATACGTAAGAATCAACATTAACTCTATCAACATTATGTTACGAAGGAAGCATATTGACAAAATAGGAAAAAACAATTACAATTACAATCTTCATTTTTGTAACTGGCTGCAGGATTGTGGCTGGTATTTATAATTACCTCCTTCTGCTACTCATTCTGTATTCCCTTGGCCTTCAGCAAGCACCTCAGTAGGTCTTGCTTTTTTTCCTGGTGGGGCAACCCTTACCTTCATTTCTGAAAATTCTGGGCCATTTGTCATCCTGCTTGGATTGGGTTGTTGTAGTTTCCCATTGACTTAATAACTGCATGATAATACTAGGAGGAGCCCTAAGGGGTATCCTGCAGGCCAAGGATATTCTTCCTTTCTTCATTGTAGAGTAATAGTTCAATTTTCCTTTGATAATCTGGATCAATTACCCCTGCCAACACCATAACTCCTTTTTATTTGGTTACTCAGATGTATGAGGAGCCCAAAGTGATCAGGGGAAGTCTTGGCTTCCAGTTCAGTGGAATCATTGTTTTGTTTTCTGGTATGAGCCTTCCTTTACTCTGGAACTAAGACTTGTGGGCCAACAGAGGATAAAGTCATGGGAATTTGAAGCAGAAGCTCTGCCAGTGGGTCACTAGGGGAAATGGGGAAATGTCAGTAGTACCTTTCCCACTTCTACTCCCTAACTGCCCAATTTATAAATCCTGGTGATAGGAGACACGATACGATAGAGTAGATACCGATTCAAAACATATGTAGTACAGCCTTTAAAAAACCTTGCCCAGTGCTGCTGGCACTACAGTTGCATCTTCGAAAGGCCATTCCATCTTTCTATCAACCCAGCTGCTTCTGGATGGTGAGGAACATGGTAAGACCAGTGAATCCCATGAGAATGAACCCATTGCCTCACTTTTTGGCTGTGAAATGTGTTCCTTCATCAGAAGCAATGCTGTGTGGGCTTCTACAACAATGGAGAAGGCATTCTCTAAGTTCATGGGTGGTGGTTTTGAAGTGGTTTCTGGAGTTTTTTTCCCCCTGGGAATTGAACTCAGGACCTTGCACTTGCCAAGCGGGCACTTGTGCCACTGAGCTATATTCCTGGTCCAGTGGCTGGTGGTTTTGGCAGAAGCATAATGTACAAGAAGGCAAGTTCATACCCACAATAAGTGTCTATGCCAGTAAAGACAAAGCGCTGCCCTTCTGATGATGGAGGCTGTCCAATATAATTAACCTGCCACCAGGTTGCAGGCTGATTGCCCCAGGGAATGGGACCATACTGGGGGACTCATTGTTGGTCTCTGCTACTGGTGTATTGGGTATTCAGCAGTGGTTGTAGCCAGATTAGTCTTGGTGAGTGAGAATCCATGTTGCTAAGCCCATATATAACCTCCATCCTTGCCACCATGGTCTTTTTGTTCCTGAGCCCATTGGGCAATGACATGGGAAGCTGAAGAAAAAGTTTGACTACTATTCGTGGAATGGGTCATCCCATCCACCTGATTATTAAAGTCCACTTCAGCTGAAGCCACTTTTTGGTGAGTGTTTACATGATTTCAAATATCTTTACATCCTTTCCCTGTATGAAATGGTGTATCCCCATACCTCTTCCACAAATATTTTTGTCACTAATTTTCTAGTCATGTTTCTTCCAAGTCAGTGACCACCTGGCCAGACTATTGTCTATAGCCCATGTAACAATACATAGTCACACCTCTGGCCATTTTTTTCTTGCAGGCAAAATGTATGACGAGGTGCAGAGTCTGAGGTTCTGCCCACTGCGAAGATTCCCTTTCACCACTGTCTGTCAGGATGTCCTGGAAAGGGACTGTAATGCAGTTGTTCCCTTGTGAGTGGTGCCTCCGTAATATGCAAAACCAACTGTATACTAGGTCCTTGCCTTATCTTCCTGTCAGTTGATCATATGATGCACCCGATGAGGCCATAGGTGACTGCTGGGAGACAAAAGGTGACATAGCAGGAGTAGGAACCATGGGCATTTGGGCAACTTCTTCATGCAAGTTACTTGTACCCTACGAACCTGCTCTGTCTGGTTCAGTCATCTATAGAGCTTCCATTTAATTACTGGCTGTTACTGTGCTTGTCCAACTTTATGATTTGGTGGCTCAGATGGTACCCAGCTCCTTGTGGGCAGCTCGGGTTGTGTGAAAACCTGGCATCCCATGGTTAAGTGTTCAGTTTCCACTAACGCTCACTTGCAGGCCAGGAGCTGCTTTTCAAAGAGACAGTAATTGTCCATAGATGATGGCAGAAACTTCCTTCAAAATTCTAAAGGCCTCTGCTGTGATTCACCCACAGGGGCCAAACAGCATCACTATCTACCACTGACACCTCGAGTTCCACTGGATTTGCTGCATGATACGGTGCCACCACAGAGCAGTCCACATAGCAGCCTTCTCTTGTTCGAGGGCCCACTTAAAACTAGCAGTTTTCCAAGTCCCCGACTAAATGGGCTGGAGCAAAACACCTGAGTGAGGTGTGTATTGTCTCTGAAGCCCAAATAGGCTCAGTAGGCATTGTGCCTCTTTTTTGGTTGTAGGGGGAGCCAGATGCAACTGTTTATCTTTGACCTTAGAAGAGATATCTCTGCAAACCCTGCACAACTGAAACTACTGGAAATTTCAGAGGTAGAGGGACTCGAAATGTGGTTGGATTTATTTTCCATCCCCTGGCTTCCAAATGAGTTAATAAGAAGTCCCATGTAGATGCTACCTCCTGCTTACCTTGTCCCATCAGCATGATATCATCAATGTAATGACCAATGTGATGCTTTGTGGAGGAGGAAGATAATCAAGATCACTGAGAACTAAATTGTGACACAGGGTTTAGAGAGTTGATATAACCCTCAGGTAGAACAGTACAGGTATATGGCTGACCTTGCCAGCTAAAGGCAAATTGTTTCTGGTGGGCTTAAGAATGGGTATAACGTAGGAGGCATTTGCTAAGTCAATTAACGGCATACAAAGCACTCAGGTGTGTGTTATTCTGCTCATGCAGGGAAACCACACCTGATACAGCAGCTGCAACTGGAATTTCTCCTTGATCGAGTTTACAGTAATCCACTGTAACTCTCCAAGTCTCACCTTCTTTATGGGTCAAATAGGAGAATTAAATGAGGATGAGAGAACCATCATCCCTGCATCTTTCAAGTACTTGATAGTGGCACTAATCTTTGCAATTCCTCCAGGGATGTGATACTATTTTTGGTTTACTATTTTCCCAGCTAAGGACAACTCTTATGCTTCTATTTAGCCATCATACTATAGGTGAGGGAGCCAATTTAAGGACTGTGGCCAATACTAAGTATATCTATCCTGATTATGCATTCTGGAACTGGGGAAATAACCACATAGATTCAGGGACCTACTGGACCCATTGTGAGTCAGATCTTTGCTAAAACTCCATTGATCACCTGACTTCCATAGGCCCCCTACTCTTTCTGGAGGGCCACAGTGATGTTTTGGATCCCCTGAAATCACTATTAGTTCAAAACCAGTGTCCAGTAGACAGAGGGTTTCCTCAGGTATAGGAGCAGCGGTCAACCCCACAGGGGTTGAGGGTGGGGATGCCGCTGCCACTGTGGGTGGGGAAATCTCTTCATCTGGCATTAGGATTTTGCAGCTCAATGTTCCCAGGCTCATCAAGATCCTCCAAAACATCTCCATCCCAATTTACAGGATCCCATTCTTGTCTGATCAGTGTCCTCACTTATATTTCAGATACCCTCGAGGTTGAGCAGAAGACTTACACTGTGTTCTAGACACTCAAAATGTGAAGGCCTGTATTTGGGTTGCTGCACTGTCAGCCCTGCAGCTAAAGTAGAGAAGATTCTCTATAAGGACATGCTTAGAAACTTTTAGATTCTTTATATGTGTTTAGAGCTGGGAATTTGAGTCTTTGTGCTCCTTATTTTCCTTTATTAATTTGTCTTTACACTTAGAGGACTTTAGATTTTTTATGCGTGTTTGGAGTTTATGATTTTCCTTTACTAGTTTGTCCAGAGATGCTAAGAGCAAGCAGCCAGCATTGTTATAGTTCCCACTCCACTAAAAATATTCAAAAGTGTTATGACTAAATTCCTCACATCTCTCAAGTGGTGAGTTAGGATAGTGAAATGGATCTACACTGCATATTACTTTAAACGGTTTGCAGCATGAACTATCATTACCCTGCAGTACCTCCTCCTTTCAGAAGGAGAGACCATGGCAGCTTTAGGTGTCATGAAATTAGACAGCCAACTCCAATAACCATTACAGCCACTAGGGAAATTCATCCATAAATTCTGTTTCTCTAGATCCACTCCCACTACCAAAATCTGTATCCGCCAGAGTTCACTAGAGGAACAAAGGTAGGCATATGATGGCCACCTGCAGTGTCTGGTGTGGAAGAGTGCAAAAAGGGTATCTGCTCACTGAAGATCTGAAGGATTCAGTCAAAAGCCAAGGCCTGGAGCTCACTGAAGAGCCCTGTGCAAGTCTCTATCAGGAAGCCGAAGAGTCTGTGCTGGAAGTCTGAAGAGTCTGTGTGAGAAGCCTAGGGGAAGATGTCCAAAGGTGGTGATGACGACCGCAGGTCCTCTGAAGAAATGGAAGAAGCAAGACTCCTTCTTTCCCTTTTCATTCCATCCAGACTATAAGCCCTACTGGTTGGTGCTACCAACATCCACAGTTGGTCTTCCTTCTTCACTAAAGTCCATTTTTCAGACACATCTAGAACTTGTTAAACCAATCAGATAGGCATTTCTTACTCAAATTGACACACAGTTAACTATCACAGGCTTTAAATAGTGTTTTAATTTACATAAAAACAAAATGCTTTATCTTACACACCTAATGATGATGGATTGAAGACACATGTTTTGTATGTAAATGCCTAGTATATTGTCTCAGACATAATAAACCCTAGTCCTCCTGAAGTCATGGATTTTCTCCTCTCTTTGCTCTAAGGGGCTTTTCTCCCCTTCACTCCTCAGGGGTATAGTGCTGCCTACTGTGCTTCAGAATATGCTGTGTCCTCTCTCCACAGTCCAGGTGAGGTATGTTCCTATTCAATTAAGGATCTCACTTTATTGAGTAAAGCAGTGTTTCTGTGTGGCCAGGAATGGGATCCCTTCCATCCATGCTCACCTTCATCCTATACCTGTGACATTTTCTAGAACCTTCTCCCTGGCTCTGTGCTTCTGTGCCAGAATTCTCTCACAGAAAGCATCCTTACTGTCCGGAGGTTCAGTCATTGAGGTCTCACCAGAATGACATTCAGAAAAAGTGGTCAACAGGTCATAAGGACTTTGAAAAAAGAGTGTCTAAAAATACTGAATAAGAGTGAAAACCACCTACTGACATTCATCAGGTCGATCACCATTTCATAAATAATGGATTCCTCAGACTTAGAGGTTCTAGGTGAGACTCCAATGAAATGACCTTTAAAGTAGGCTAAAATCCCTCAGGTGCTTTTTCTGAGAAGAGTGTTTCATCTTTCCTCTTCCTGACTCAGAAGCCTATATTCTATGGAGTTAGTATATTATTTTGAGTCAGAGGATTTCATTGAACTATGGGAGGAGGCCCATGAGAAGTGTTTAGGAGAAAACGTGTGGTGGGAACTCACATTCCAGTCAGCCTGCCGACCTTAGCACTTCCTAAATCATCCTAGGCAGGAGTCCCAGGAAGGCAGCGGGAACAGCAGTATGGAGGTGGGCAGGTAGAAGCAGATCAGGGCAGGGGCCTGACTTTTCTTGGGGTCCAGAATAGACTCCCTCCCTGTCAGGAGGCTGATGAGATACTGAGGCCCTTGATCTGGAAGTGTCTGGGGGCACAAGAGCGTGTAGGCAAGAAGCACAAAACTTAGCATGAGCCAGCCAGGGAATTTAAGTGCCCTGGAGGAAGGGGAGCACTGAGATTCTGTGTGGGTTAGTTACAGCTGGGTATATATACATATATGTGTATGTACACAAAAATATAAAAGCTGGTTCCTAATTTTATCTCTGAGTGTGTTTTTTCCAGATCGTTTGACCATTTTCCCTCTTTTACATTTTGGCATACATGCAGAATTGATCCACTAAGTTTAAAATGTGCCAGTCAATATGGCAATTTTAGAAAAAATATGAATTGAATGAGACAGATCGGAATACCGACTAATGACAATAAATATTGTTCCACTAAACTTTGATTTTCATACCCAGCTATATTTATGCATAGAATCATTATATACACACAATACATTTCATGGTCAGTAGTGTTTGAAAACAGCTGCGGTGGGTGTTTTATTAATATCTAAAGGAAAGGTTAGTGGCTAGGGATGAAGTTCAGTAACAGAGTGCTTCTTAGCATGCACAAGGCTCCAGGTTCCACCTTCGGCACCAAAATAAAATGAAAATGGATGAAATAGAAAATGTGAAAAAAGAAATCATTTAGGCATACTGAATTTAGAGGAGACTGAAAATTAAGGGAAATTTGTCCTTTATTTCCTAGTTTGGGAAACAAGTCCTCTATTTCCTGGTGTTACACATCTGTAAAACATAGACAACTTTTTAAAACTGAGAATTTTATGGAAATCCAGCAAGTGCGAAAGTGCTTGGAGAGCCTGAGAAGCCCAACATAAATGCGAGGCTGTAGAATTCCAAGGAGACAAGCTCACTTGAGTTTCTCTAAAGTTTATAGAGTCTAAGCCATACTGGCAGTAACTATATTGGAAAAAAGGATCCAGTGCTCTAAATTTGTAAACCTGTTAAATTGCTAAAAACATGTAAATTGTGTTCCCCTAGAAGTCTAACTAATTTTGCTTCTAATAATTATTCTTTTGCTTATAATGACTAGAGAAAAAAAATATTTTTGCAGTTTGCAACCATGTTTTTTTTTTTAAAGACTAGTATTTCTTCTCCATTTGGAATCCGGTATGCATAATTTTCAGGGCTTGTTTTGAGCCTCTGACAAGAATGTCTGCTTTCTGTCACAATACATTACAGCATTCAACAGCTAACGTAACTTCTCCTAGTTATTCAGGTCTGGCGAGAGGAAATACCAAATCTGGTCACTAGGTGGCAAAGCAGACTCGAAGAACCATGTTTGTGCTAGGAGGAGCCAAATCAGCCAGCAGCCGGTTCCCCAGGGACCGGGAACTTTTGCTTAGTTCAGTCATGCAGTCTGTGAAGGATATCAAACAGGGTCAACAAAGCTTTGCAATCAAATGTATCTTTAAAGGGAACCAAACTAGTGAACTTGGCTCTTGGTGTCCATTTCAGAAAATAAGCAGAAAAGATGTTACCTAATACGGTGCAAATTGCTCTTGTGAAGAAAACATTTTTGAATGTCAAAAGTGGAATAAAATTCCATTTAAAAAACGGAAAGCCTGTTGTTAAAGAACTGATATATCACGCTGCCTCCCTGGTTATTGTCTTTCATATATTTTTATTTGATTTGACAACAGAAGTGTAAGAAGATTGGAAAAAAATCTTGCATTAGTACCACTTACGCATGGCAGTTGATGCTGAAATGACATGGTCTTACCGTAAAAACAAAAGTTTAAATTGGACTAAAGATTTTCTGCATTTGCACTTTCCAGGCTTGACATCTTTTGATACTAGAATTTGTAGAGAAATGGCATAAAGTAAAAAGCAAATTGAGCAATTTTTTTTAAGCATCAGTAAGACTCCTTTACCCAAAGAGAGGCCCATTCACCATTCCTGAAGTTACTGTCTTCTACGCAGAGAGGGAAAACATGTGGCTGGATTCTGCTTAGGAAAACCTCCACAATCTAAGGTGCTTACTATTTTCAATATTCTGAAGCCATAGTTATTATTTACTTTCAATACTGTGCTTTTGCAATGTAAGATAAAGAACAATGGCTTGCAAGCATCAGTTGAGCTTACAGACTCATGAAAATTATTCTGCTTAAAAATTGCCTAGTGAAGACTAAATACTTCTGATATGTCAGTCTATGTACTGAAAGGACACCTGGTGAAGAAATTTCTTTTGGCCTAGTATTTATGAGTTTGTGATTAATTTAAGTTACACTCATTAGGATTATTGTCAAGGTCCACATTTATCAGAATGTTTGTTTTTGTATCTGGACATGTTCCACAATCTGATTTTCTTTCAAACTTCAGCCTATTTGCACGCCCCAATTCAGACATGTATAAGCAACTGTAAGTTTGCAAAGAAAGTAGAAACAGTGTGGGCGGTGAGCACCAAGCAGTGCCGCCAGCGCTGCCATAGCAAATTAGAATCAGGGAACATACCCGATTCCACACATGGGCACATCCCCTAAGCACTCTGATCCTGCTTCCTCATCTATAAAGTAGGGATTATAAAACTTGAGGATTAGGTACAATTTATGTAAAGCACCCAGTACAGCCTGCTGACCTCTAGTACTGTAGTTTCTTAAAAATGGTATGATCAATTTAATAATTTTCTCTGATTGGTTAATTTTACAGAATGCCTTTGCCATGCCCAACAAAAGCTCATTGCTGTTAGGTCTAAAGTGGTAGTTCTCAGTCCCTGGGAATACTTGGAAATGTTTGGACCTAGTATTTCTCCTATCATAACTTGGAGAGAATGCATTCTTGGCATCTAGGGGGTAGATGCCAGGGGTGCTGCTAAACCTCCTTTAATGCCCAGGAGAGCTCCCAATAAAAAAATATCTGGCCCAAGATGTCAACAAAGTGGAGGCTGAGAAACCCTGGCACAAAGACAGATAATAGAGATCCAGAAAAACGTTGCATTTTGTTTGCCAGAAAACTTCCTGATACTGATTAATGGGGTAGACTCTAAGTCTCTTCAAGAATCAGCTCTTGCTTAACTTTTCTGGGCACTAGTTTCTACAAGAATGTATCTCATACTCATGCATCTGACTCTCTAGCCTTTATTTCAGATAGTAAATATGACTGAACACTTCCTGAGGCCTTAGACTGGATACATGGTCCTCAAGGAACCATTGATTGGTGACCCTATTAACTAAATAAAATAATTGCAACAGAAACGTGGACAGTCAACTCTGAATGAGTTGGCAGGGAGGCAGCAAAGAAAAGGATATTGTATAACTCTTCAGGAATAAAACCTCAGGTTGGCCAGGCAGAAAAGGGAGAGCATAGCGTTCCAAGTAAAGAGGGAGGAGTGTGTGCAAAGTTCACTTGCCAGTGTTCCCAGTGTGTCCCACACATGTTCCTTTTGGAGCACAAAGCATTTCAGTGGGTGCCCTCACCCCAGGCCACCACAGTTGGGAAGATTTCATTTTCTCTTACCCAAAGTTTAACTCTAAGAGGAAGTACAATTTTTTCCAACAGCAGGCCCAGAACTGTCGCCTGTTCACTGTTCTTACTTAGTGAGGTTGTTAGACTTTGGCCAGGAGAAGGGCTCAGGAAGGCATGAGTGGAAATAAGGTGAAGGGCAATGACTTGCAGGGACTTGGAGCCATGGGCCAAGGGCTCAGAGGTAGCATCTGGAAGGCTGATATACCAAGGTGGATGTTCTCAAAACTATGGTGGCATTTAGAGGGACTGACCTAGGGGAAGAACGAATTTGGTAGACTCCATGTCTCAGGGCTGGAAGGAGGTATAGCCAGGAGAGAGGAGCATCCCAGCTATCAGGATGGGAGTCAGGGTTGCTGCAGAGAGAATGCTTTCTAGCAAACACACCATCTCCTCCAATGTGCTATCTCCTCTCATGATGGACCCAGTGTGACCAGAGGTCCTTGAGACAACCAAGCAGCACTTAACATAAAGTAATTTTGCAGCAATTCTTTGCTGCTCCTGCCTTCACTGTGAAGGGTGCAGATTTATCATTTATAAATCAGCAGCAACTGGGGAGTGGAAATCATGTAAGATGTTTGAGAAACTGCGTTGAATCCTGGCTCACTACTTATGAACTATGAGATTTGAGGTCAGTTGTTAAATCTCTGGAGGGCCTCAAAGTTCATGTGAAAACATTAAGAACAACAATATTGCATGAGTGTTTATTGGAATCCCTGTGACTGAAATAAACTGGTTCATCAGCAGATAAAGTGTTTAGAGGATCAGTATTTGATGCATATAGTTTTATTAATGATATTCCATTTTTCTTACAGAAGCAAACAAGGAAAAAAAAGTGGGGTTCCACAAAAGAAGCACTCAGTAGAGTGAAAACAGAACTCACAGGATGGGAGAAGGTTTTTGCTAGTTACTCTTCAAACAGAGGACTAATCTAGCACATAAAAAAAATACAAAAAATTAATCTAATTAAATAATGGGCAAGTAAATAAAATAGCCACTTCTAAAAAGAAAGAAGTTAAAATAAACACATGAAGAAATGCTCAACATCTCTAGCCATTAGGGAAATACAAGTCAAACAACACTGAGATTTCATCTTACTCCAGTCAGAATGGTTATCAAACACACACACACACACACACACACACAACAACAACAACAACAACAACAACAAATTCTGGTGAGAATGTGGAATTCTACAGTGTTGGTGGAAATATAAATTAGTACAACCATTATGGAAATCAGTATGGAAATTCCTCAAAGAACTAAGCATATAAATTCCATTTGATCAGCTTGTACCACTCCTGGGTATATTTCTGATAGGATTAATGACATCATACTATATGATATATGCATCGTAGCAGCACAATTGACAATAGCTTATCTGTGGAAATAGCCTAAATGTCCATCAAATGTGTATGAATAAAGGAAATATGGTATATATACACAATGGAATATTGTTCAGCCTTAAAGAAAAATAAAACTGTGTCATCTGTGGGGAAATAGATGGAACTTCAGACCATCACACTAAGCAAAAGAAGCCAAACTCAGAAAGCTAAATATCACACACTTTCGTTCACATCAGAAACCTAAAATATGAATAAATAAGTGATAAAAACAAAGAAGAGATGATAGGAAACTAGAAGGTAGATTCTTGGAGATAGGGAAGGGAGTAAGGGGAGGGGAGAGGAAGGAAGAATAAAGGGACTGAAAGTGAGCAACACATATCACATGTGTGTACCAACTCCCCAAAATGAACATCACTATTCTGTAATACAAACACACACTAATTAAAAAAAAGTCCTTTTTGTCAACAACATAAAAGCACAAAACCTTCTCAGTCTAAATAAATTTTATGAAGAAAAGAGGGAAATATGGAGGAGGGGGAGAAGGAGATTAGACACAAGGTGGAAAAACCCCATGAGGAATATGAAAAACTGGACAGGATACTCAGCAAAGAATTTTCTACATGGCTAAGAGATTAAAAGTTATTGTGGGAGAGTTGGAAACTATGGAAATGAAAACAAGATACCACAATTTTATTTGGATTTCTATTGTCCTTTAGGGGCAGACTTTCTAAGTTCTTTTTCACTGCTTTAAAGACAAACATCATGATGACCTTAGAACATTGAGGTTCGACCTCACCATTTCCTCAACTATTGTTGCCAATAAACTTGTCTTTTAAGGAGTCAGGAGCTTTTCTAGATGACATGCAAAGATTGGCTCATTTAATCCTCACAGTGCTCACAGGAAGTGGGAACTGTTAGGGCTTCCACTTGAAGCCTAAAGAAATTGATGCATCGTCGATTAAAAGACATCCCGAACGACAAGCTCACTGCGAATATGAATGCAACACAGCCCACTGGTAGGCTGGCTCTGCAGTCTGTACCTACTTCACTCTAGTAAGATCTGTCATAAACACACAAAAATTTCAAACAATACTCAGGTTTATAAAGCAGGAACTCAGTTGTCTTGCAGTTGCTTTTCTCCTTCCCATACCCTAGAGGTAACTGCTAGTTACAGTTTACTTAATAAGTAAATATTTGTTAGATGAATGGATATGTTCTTCCAAAACTTCTTCTGCAAAATTATATGTTGTGTATTTTTAAGCACTTACTATGTGCCAGGCACTGTTCTTTGTGTCACTGAAGCCTCACCCCAATACTGTGAGTCAAATCAAACTGAATGACCCAACATTTTGCACCCCATCACCCATCTGCATTATAGTTTCTAGCTTGTCTTATTCAGTTTTTCACCCAATAATATATCATGGACATTGTTTCTATTTGTTGTAAATAAATCTTTGTGTAGTGCATGCTTTAAAAGGAACCCCAAAATGTAAGGAGGGACTGTCCAGGTTCTGGCAGTTGGCACTTTATGTCCCTGGCTCAAATAGAATTTCCAGAGCAAGAGAATGCATGTGACACTGTGCTTGCTGAAGACTCTTAATTGAAATGTTGCAGAGCTCAGCATCAGTGAGGCCAACACAAATCTCTAGGATTCTTCCAAAAATAAAATAACTTGTTTCCCTTCGGTAGTTTTGTTAATATTTTAGAAAGAGTTAAAGCTCTATGGTGGTGTTTATAGGAGATAGTTATCAACTATCTGGCCCCCATCACACAGCTGAATAGAAAATAAAATAAATGAGTTAAATCAAAAGGATTGTAATGAAGCATACTATGAATTAGGGGCTTATGCAACTCTTTTTCTCAAAATAGCTAACTCCAAGGGCATTTGCAGATTTTAATTAAAATATAAAATGTAAATTAAATCCCTCAAATTGATTATACAAGCAAAAATGATGATTATTTTATTGCAGTTACTACCTATGAAATGAAACAGCACAGAAACTGTGAGAATCAGAATCAAACAATAATAAAATGTATATTTTGGCACAGTTTGCACAATTAAACATTAGAGAAAACAATGATCTCTTGTTTTGAATTTCCTGAAAGCAAATGGAAACTGGAGCTCATATCACTATGAATTTTGACTGTGACTGTGAATTTTGACTGGGATTAAAAACAAAAAGACGAAGGAATAAAGTTGAACCAGTCAAACAAAAGAGCTTGAATCTTGACTCTGAAACGTGAGACGAATATGATTGAAAAATTAAACACTCAAAGTTTAAAATCAATACAAATAGATTTGTTCAGACAGAAAAAGAAGAAATTACTCTGAGGTTTACAAGTAAAAACAAGCGAAAATAGTTGCATGTTGAGATTTGGTGCCTGGAATTATTTTTAGAAATCCTCATCAAGTTGCACAACTCTTAGGCTGCTGTGCATGGGGATCTTACAGAAGGTCTTTGCCTTGGTAAGTTTGATGTATGATTTCTCTCAACCTGCCTTGAGGCTCCCTGAGGGAAAGGAATGGGATATACTGTATTCTATACTGGCAGCAAGTGGATGGTGGGAAGCCAGACACACCTAAGTTACCTGGGCAGATGGCTTCACCTTCCAGAGCTTGTCTTTCTCTTCCCTGGGATAGTCCACATGAAACATGGAATCAAATCCCCTTTATGGCAAATATTTTTAACTACAGTGTATCTTACTGATAATATTCATCAAATACTGATAGAATTAATATACTGAAAAGGAGTAGCTAATCTTCTTGGATGGAATTTTTTTCTATAATTGCCAGTTTCCATATTTCCAGAATTTAAAGTCTTTGTGATGCCAATGGAAGAGTTAACATGTTATCATACTGCATTTGAGATTTCATGTACCATGAAGAGTGCTCTGCGTATTGTTATATTTCAGGGTGTACAATATTGACCCATGGATTGACCAGACCTATAACTGGCAATGCCCACCATGTAATGACTATCTACTAGGGGATCTATATCTACTATGTTAGAACCTTTTAACAACTGTAGGGCAGATGGCATTCTCTGCATTTCATGTATGAGATAATAAGGCTCAGAAGAGTTAGGAAGAAATTCTCCTCCAGCACATCCAGCTAAATAAGTAGCTATGGTGGGATACAGATAATTAGTGTCAGACGCTAAAGTCTGTCACTAAAATATCTCTTGAACCTACACAACTGTGGGGGCCTCTTGTAAATGCATTAACCATGTGGTTATTGTTACCTTCATACATTGCCAGTTCTAGGATCTGTACAGGTTTGACTCCTTTTTCTTCTGTGACAGCTGTACTAGGAAAAGAGTCATTAGAGGATTAAGGACAAAAGGCCCTTCCTAAATTGAAATTTAAACTCCTGGAGGTAAGCATTGCTTTCTTACTCTAACCACCATCAGTGTGGAGATTGTGCTCCACGCTCTTTGGGGAGCCTGCTGTTTAAATGGGTTAAATTCCTGTTGGGGTACAGACTCATTCTCAGGCCAACCCAGCACAGCATAGCAACCCTGGGCCGAACGGTCAAAAGACTGATGAGCAAGTAAATGGACCTGCTCACAGCTACCAGCCAACTGGAGCTGACCAAATAGCCTGTGTTCTTTAGTCCTGGCTGAGCTGGTCGTATAGTCCCCAGGAGGCTGGAGCTGCAGATTGAGATGAACAGAGTCCTCTGAGCAGGTGTTATTTGATAGAAGAAGCTGAATAGCATCCTTGCATTCCTTTCCTTGACCTTGGCAAATGTGCCCGCCTGGGCATGGGAAGCTATTGATGAAACTTTATTGTTCAGAGCAGCTGATTAACGCATTACTTGTCTCCTTGGTGAAGACACTGACAGTTGCATCAGAGCTGATAGAACGCTATGCGACTCTGCTTTTTCCAGGGTGTTTCTCACTGTCATTCTCACTGACATGAGTGTTGGTGTCAGCATGTACTTATATCCAATGACCGTCAACACTCCCATTTAAAATAGACATTTCAGGTATAAAAACAAACTCTGAAAGAAAAGGCTTTTATTAAAATTCAAATTTCAGAATATTCCCATCAGGGGCAGATATCAGACTTTGTGGAGACTGAAGCTTATATAATTTTGCTGTCTGCTCTTTTATGAAAATTAAGCATACAAAATAGCATTGCTTTCCTCTTCTTGAAGTTTTAGTTTTATTAGCTGCACAAGTGATTCTACTCCCAATTTCAATAAAAAGCTAGGTGATGCAGTTGTGGTTGAGATACTGAAAATTTAAAAAAAATTATATAACTAAAAACTAAAGATACATGTGTATTCATAAACTAGAGGCAATGAAATTCTTCTAAAAAAATCACATCTCAACAAATAGCTGCAAATAAATACAAGCTGTGATGCTTTGAGGAAGAAAATTCAACTTGTCCAGAGGCAATGCATTCCAATGAACTAGGTTTCTGAAGGTTAATTAGCTTTTAAAATTGTTTGAGGACCCATGAGTTTTCACTGTATGCCATCAAATTATTATTGAAAAAAAGAGATTATGGAAGAGTGGATTCCTTTTGCTGCCAACATGGTACCAACAAGCAGCCTGAACTAAAGGGGCTGTTATGTAAACATGGGGAATCACAATGAACTGTGTCACACAGAAGTTGTTGAATGGGACAGAGTGGTAAGTCAGGACCACAAGTGAACCTCACATTTAGGGGAAGAGTGTTAGTTTTTCTGAGACAGACAGAGGATAACAAAGAAATTACTTTTGTAAGGTCATGTGTTAAAGCAATGGTCCTGGAAAGTTGCTCCCTGTTTCTGGTACAAAGTATCTTACAGAAAGCCTACTCACTCCCACTGAGAATCCCCTGGACTATAATTAGCTTCCTTGTAACAACCAGTGCTGGGTCCAGCTGCAGGCAGGTGTCTTCCACAATTCCTCAAGGAATGCTAGCCTCAGCCAACTTAAAATTCTTAATTAGAGATCTGCAAGTGAACGCTAATGAAATTTTCACATGATATTAGATTTGTAACTATCATAAGTATAAGCAAACATATGGAAATCAATGGACCTGCCCGCAAAATTACACCATTTATTTAAAGAAAACCTCTAACCAGATGTTATGCTATCCACGGCCACTGAAGATAAAAGATGCACTGAAAAGATTAAACTGATTCCAGGAAATATTTAAATAAGATATGATAATGAGACAGAAGAACTGGCCTTGGGAAGATATCTCCATGGAAACATCTATTTTTTTCTTCTCTGTGATATTTTAAATTAGAATACATATCCATCAAGGCTGGAAACCCTAAGGGCACATACACAAAAATAATACTATGGTCTTAGCACTTATCTTGTCTCAAGGGGTTCTCTTCCTCTACTGGCCATCAATGACTGCCTACAACTGTGGCCCAATACTTTGCTCTCTCATCACAGCAAGACCTGAGAAAGAATGAAATTTAAGGATCATGTTCTGCCTCAACAAGGATCAGAAATCATTTTCTCAAAAATGCCACCACCATGTGACTTAAACTGGCTTGAAATAATCCACTTAGAAGAGATTAAGGGAATAGTTTATGTAGCACTAAACATTTTAACAGAACTTGGTTAATCACTTAGAAATAGCTATGAGACCATTTACTTGTAGAAAGGGCTTTGAGAGTAGTTTCATTAGCGTCCCCCCTCAGTAAGCTAGTGAGGAATCAGAGAGAGGTTTCTACTTGAGAGAGAAAGTGAGGACAATGACCTAGTGCAACGTTAACACTATGCACGTGAATCAGTTTCCTCTAATGTGTAGGGCCACCTTCCACTCTAGTAGAATGGCCTATTAGGGAGTTAGAGATTCCCTCTATGACCTTCATGGAAAAGCCATCCTAGGTGCCAAATTTAGGGAGGATTAATGACTTAGTTACTGTACATACCAAGCACCAAGCAGGTATGCCCTCTGATTAAAAATTATGTTGCTGTGTGAGAATCATAAAGGGTCACTGTTTGGTAACAAAGCTGCCACCAAATACACTTATCCACTGTCAAAAACTTATGGAGGACTTTAGCACAGAAACATGTAGTGATGTTGTTCTCAGGGTACAAGAATGATCTGTGGCAACCACACACTGGTCGGCTGATTCAATTATACATTGTTACAGATCATGACTGTTATGAGTTTCCTAGACCCCTGCTCCCTAGAATCTCAGCATCAACTGGTTACTCTTTAGACAATCAAAGTTTAGGACTTCATGCCAGACTTTCTAACTTTGAAATTCTGAGGCTGTGGCTCAGCAATATGTTTTCAAAAGCCTTTCAAGTGATTCTGATGTGTGCAAAAGTTTGTGCACCACTGTCCTAGATGAATATCAAATGTTTAGATACTTGCATCAAGATACAGTCATGCACTGAGCTTCTTAGAGGTACTTCAGGTGTACCAACTATTTTTGACTTCTTCTAAGCTGCCTGCCTGTTATCATTTCTCCAATGTTCTCTAAAAATTCTCTTCTGGGATTCTTCCTGGTAGCCTCCTCAACTTCAATTCTTATCAAGCAGAGTCTAGACAGGCAGTTAGATTGTTGGGTCTTCATCAATAAGAAGGAATCATGAGCAGTAGCACGGCACACGTCTTATGCCCACAAGACATTTGCCATATAAGCATAACGAATTCACTGCACATATTTCTTACAAATTCAGCATCCTGAGGTTTGGAGGATTATTTTTAAAACATCTAACTAAGTTTCTTTAGGAAGAGTTAACATATTAAACCCTAACAGCACCATGTAAGTGCGGGATTTAATACACACGTACATGTAGCAAAGCGGGATAACTGAAAGAACATAAGACTTTTCAAGATGCCTATGGTGGCCACTTTTTTTTTTTTTACTATTCACCATTAGTTAACATTATAAAGATGAAACAAATCAGCCCTTACAAGAAGGTCTGCTAATGAGGCTGAACAGCACCATCTTCACGTGGCTGCTGTAACAAATTGTTACAACTTGATAGCTTTAAAACACTAGAATTTATTTTCTCATGGTTCTTCTGGCAGTCAAAAGTCCAAAATCAAGGTGTTTCCAGTGCCACATGCCCTCCACAAACTCTCAGAGAGGATCTATTCCTTGCTTCTTCTGATTTCTAGCACTGTGTGACTGTACCTATCCAATCACTGCCTCCATGGTACATTGCGTCCTCCTCTTCTCTCATCCCTGTGTCTCTGATAATGACATGTGTCACCGGGTTTAGGGCCCAAACAGATAATCCAGGATGATCTCAGTTCAAGTTCTTTCTCTTACTTACATCTGCGAAAACTCCTTTTGCAAAGAAAGTTGGAGTTAGAATGTGAGTATATCTGTTTTGGAGGCCACCATTCAACCAACTAAGTCAGCATAATGCAGTGCAGGACAGTGTGACTGTCCCTTGGAGAAGAGAATTTTTTTCTTGGTGTTTTGAGACAGAGTCTTGCTGAATAGCCTATGCTGGGCTCGAACTTGTGGCAATCCTCCTGCCTCAGCCTCCAGAGAGCTGGAATTACAGACATGCATCACTAAGAAAAGAATTTTTTTTATCAAACTGGTGCTAATCTTTGTGGGTATTTGTTGATGGAATTCCATTTTTTAAAAAATGTTAAATGTATTTCTTTTAGAACACTAAGTCAGTGTATTTTTAAATTTGCATGAGACATACACTTTCAATAATACTAAAAACCCAACTAATCAAAGGGAAAAAAACCCAAAATAAAACACTATAAGAGTAGAGGTTGGTATAAATACATGTAAGAAGTGGAGCAGCAGAGAGCAGATGTAGAACATGAACATTTCCTTCTGAACTCCTTATTGTTTCAATTTCTTTAATTTATTCATATGCTCAAATAAGAATAGATCATATACACAGTTTGCTCAAAGAAATGGCTGAACACAAACCCAGTACGAGACTCTGTGGGTTCAAACACATGTGCTAGTAGTGTGTCTTTGGCAAGTTACTTAAATCTCTCTATGCCTTAGTTTCTTCATCAGTAAAACACAGGATAATTCGAGACTTGAATGTGAAGTTGTGAAGAGGATTAAATGAATTAAGAGAGCACTTGGAATGCTCAGCACAGAGTAAGCAAGTGTCATTTGCTAAATACATGACACAAACATGTCAGTTCTCTGAGAGTTCCTGGGATGATCATGAAAAAAGAGTACATTCTGGTAGAACAGATGAAACTTCAAAAAACAAATAGACATAATGGTGACACTGTGAAGAAAAAAACAGGGTGTTGAGTTAGTGAACTGAGGGGTCCTATTTTAGATAATGTTGGAGGAAGATAACTCTCATGAAGCACATGTAATTCAAGGATTAAAGCATAATAAATTGGCGAGACAACCCATAGGGCAGAGAGAGTCTATCCTGACAGAAGAGACTTTCATACTTCAGAGTGATGAGTCAAGGCGCAGTGGCATTGATCCTATAGAATGATGAATTAAATGTTATCATTTGTATTTCAGCAGAACCTAGATTACAGAGGGTGGGAATAGGCAGGAAATTCTTCCAAACCATAAAGAAAATGTTCCATAAGGAGGGAAATACTTGATTGTGTATATCTTAACCTACCAGTTCAAGGTGATTCTCAAACAAACCTGGAAGGAATACCTTATCTATAGTAAGAAGTCCCTGAGCTGAGGAATTCTCAGTAGCACACATCACACCCATGGGTACACTACAGTTCTTTGCTTTGAATCTGTGGCTAGTGGACCAACACTAGAGGCTGCAGAGGTCCTACTTACTAGCAGCTCACAGTTGTGAAATTCTAGGTTGCAGGGCCTGGTAGTGGCAGAAATTTAAAATATACAGATTTGTTTCATTTATACCACTAGCTTATTTTAGATTGTTAAAAAGAAAGTTTTGTGTTATTATCTGTTCATTTCTTTGTTGTAAGAATTATTTTGGTTTATGTCTTGTAATCTGAGTGACTACTTTGAAGGTACGTAGGGTATTAACTATTATTATTCTCTTATTTTGTTATGAAATTAGTTTTATTTTTTCATAAAATATATTAAAATTTATGTACATTTCAGGTTATAATGCAGCATAGATCAGATTTCTCTGCAGATTTCTTAGAACTCCGATGCCAATCAGCAATGGAACCATTCTACATTCTTCTAGATCTGCATGAACAGTGACATCAAAGACCTCAGGCAAGTTTTCCTACATCTCTGTGCCTTTCTCTGTGCTAAAACTGTGGGTATCTCTCTCTGCCTAGGTGGTAAAGTGGAGTTGATAATAGCACATAACTCATGGGATTGTGTTCGCACTAAATTAATTGATATAAGAATAGTAGTCCCTTGGCGCAAGCAGTGTGGACTCCAGGAAAAGAAAGATCCATGTCTCCCAAGAACCCACCATGTTGGATCAGGGAGGACTCAACCAGAAGACAACTAGCCTGCCTTCCTGGTGAGTGGTGTGCATGGCACGGACTCCAGAAAGAGAAAGATCTGTGCCTCCTGTGTGCCTACTGGTGTGTGGGCTGAGAATCAAGACCCCTTCCCCCTGTAAGCAACCTGCTGGTTTGGAGGACTAGCTAAGTTGATAGCAACTAAGGTACATAAAGCGACTAAATGCTTGTATTGTTTGGTTGATTTTGCAGTCCTGGGGCCAGCAGTCTGAGCATCTCTTGGGAGGATGACAGTATGCAATATAGCAAATATGGGGGATTCCCTTCTGTCTTGTCTTTGAGGCCCAATATTGTTCTCATTGTTTTGCTTTATTCTGATTAATTTTTTTGCTTCATTTCATATTCTGTTTTGATTGGTTTTATTGTTTTGTTTTTGGTTTGATTTTACTATGCCTGATGTAGTGGTCAACTATTGTAAGATAACAAGATACACTATAGTAGCTATTGTTTTCCTAGTATCTTGCTTTGAAGTTCTATACTTGTTCTACTACTTTGTTTTGATTGACTTTGTTCTGTTATGTTTTGTTGGATTTTGCTATCTTTAAAATAAAATAAAAAAAATAGTAGTCCCTCATCTATGAAAATGTTCCAAGACACCTACATATACCAAAATCTGTAAATGTGCAAGTCCCTTTATTAGTTGTACTCAGATGTATACTTATACAACTATATGAGATGATAAAAAAACACAGTGAATGTATAAATTAAAAAAAGAACACATATTGTCATTAATCCCCCTCAAAATATTCTCCCTTGCTTTGAACACTTACTCCATCACTTATGTGACATTCTTGACATTCATGAGTAGTGCTGCAAGTCCTCTTTCATGTGTGTTTTTACAAGCTGTGATTAAAAAATGCAGTGAATGCTGCTTCCCAGTGCTATTCAGCAGAAAAGCAGACTCATGACATCAGGCTTCCAGGAAGATGGCAGAGTGGTGAGCAGCAGAGACAGAGCCTCTCCAAGATTTGGTGTCCAGATGCTGGAATATAGCAATGTGAGGAAGAGAAGAAGGAGGGAAATGCATCTCTGGTACCCAGGAAGGTTCTGAAGTGAGAATTGAAGTCCACAAGGAGAGAGAAGAGAGAGATTTCAATGAAGAAGAAGGAGGTGGCAGGTGGTGCCTTTTCCCTGGGCATGGAAGGGGTGGCTCAAACTTCCAGAGGCTCAGTGACTACTGGTGACCCTTAGAGGGTTTCAATGAGAAATGCACCAGTGGGATGGAGCAGTGGACATGGAGGACTGAAATGGTTTGTGAGTTATTTGAGTTTAGATGACCTCCAGGAGAAGGGGATTGGCCAGTACCAACTTGGAGAGGAGTCAACTGAGCTCGGAACTCAGAACAGCTGCAGATGGCTCCATCAGGAAGTTTCCAATGTTAGGGTAAGGCAGCCTAGTTCAATTCAGCAAGAAGTCAGGGAACTGCATTCAAACTGGCAGGGAGCTGAATTCAAGCCAGCAGGAGGCACACAGAGTGTTACAGGCTGAACAAATCGGGTTCCAGCCTCATAGCCAGAACCTGCCTGAACTTCAGTGGAACTGAAGGTGCAGACTTGCTGGGATTATCCACTACCCTGCCACAAGGAAATGGCTGCTTTGCTGGGATTACCCAATTTGGATCTGGACTTTGTCTGCCCACCTTGTCTATCTGTGAAAGTAGAGACTTGCCTTGAAGTGAAAATATTTTTTCTTTTTCCTCATTTTCTTTCCTTGTTTTTCATTTTTTTCTTGATTGTTTTTGTTTTTATATGAGTGTGAATCTGGTTTCTAGTTTTTTGTTGTTTTTGTTCTGTTCTGTTCTTGTTTTTATTTCTTTTTTCTCTCTTTTGTCTTTTGACCAGTTTTCCAAAGCTTGCATAGTCTTCTTTTGTCCTCCAGCCTTGCTTCTAATCTCTTTCTCTTCTATTTCTCTATTTTCTCCCAACCCCTTTTAAATTTTCTTCTCAGAAGGTAAAATTGCCATATTGAGGGCTTATTTACTATATACAATTTTCTGGTTAATTTTAGATTCCTTTGGTTAAAGGTGGCAAATTAATAGTTATCAGTTTGTCATATTCTAGACTGTATTTGATGCTATTATTATTGCTGATTTACTACTTTAGCCAAGGTGACATAATTTTTCTAAGCAGTTGTTCTTCTTGGTATACCAAGACTAAGATTTCCTAAGGGTCATAAACAATACTATAGGCCAGTACCAAAGAATTGCTGGGCCAATTAGGCAGCAACTTCAACCCCAATAAACTGAAGAGGTAGAGTCTTGCAACAGACTCAAACACAAAATCCAGCTACATGTGGAAGACACCTCTGAAAAGTAATCATCATTCCCAAGGGTTCTAAATACTAGCAATAAAACTACTTGCCATAAGCAATTTACGAGCATCAACCCAGGAATTAAACTAAAAAAATGAAATAGAAAGTGAGAACACACTTAAAGAAGATGCTACCCTAAACTTCCAGCTTGCCAAAGGCAAACTTAAGGGACACTGAGGTGGAACAATTTGAAAGTTGCCCACCTGGACTCTCTGAAGTGGTAATAGCAGAAGTAACAAAGCAGGTAAATGAGACTCTAGAAAAAAATCAAATCATAAATAATTTCTCAGATATCTACAGAGATAGTGAACATAATGAAAGATAGGCTTAGTGATTCTAGAGCAGATACAGATAGAAAAACAGAGTTAATGAAAATGATGGAAACCATGAATGCGCAACACAGGAAAGAAATGGAATTGATAAAACAGATATTCAGGGGATTAAAAATTCCATTGAATGTATATTTACCAGAAGGAGCCAATGTGAGGACAGAATATCGAATGTAGAAGATGGGATTGTGGTTAGTAATCATGAAAAAGAAAAGATTTCATAAAAACAGCAAGTGGCCACAAAAAAGTCAAACCAATATCTGCTAGATGATGCAAAGAAGAGTAACATCAGATTGATTGGAGTCAATGAAAAAAAGCAGGAGTAGCACAAATGACATAGAGAAACCTGTTCGTAGAAGCAATGGCAGAAAAATTCCCAAGCAGGGAAAAAGTATTTGTCATATACATAAGTGAGGCATGTAGAACTCCAATTAGAGCAAAACAATTTAAAAAAATTCTAAACCAAGGCATACAATAGTCAAGATTCCAGAAATTCAACACAAACACAAAATATTGAAAGCTGTTAAAGAAAAGAAATGAATCACTGATAAAAGAAAGCCCATCAGAATCACAGCAGACTTCTCAACACAAACCCTGAAGTCAAGGAGAGCTTGGAGTGAAGTATTTCAGGTCCTAAAAAAGAAAAAACCTCCAACCCAGACTGAAGTACCAAAACTATCTTTCAAAGATGATGGAGAAATAAGATACTTACATGAAAAAGAATATATGAGGAAATTCATGACCACAAAATCAGCAATCCAAAATGTTCTGAAGAATATTCAAGAGATAACAAGTACTACAACTCCATGAACTCCAACAGGACGAATCTATTAGGCAAGGCAAACAATTAAACAGAGGGAGAAGAAAGGGAACCAATAATAGGAAAACAACACGACAAGGATAAGTCAATATGTATCAGTTATAGCCATCAATGTTAATAGTCTCCATTCACCAATCAAAAGAAATACACCAGCAATTTGGATCAAGAAAGCAAGATCCAACAATATGCTGCATACAAGAAGCACATTCAACTTAAAAAGAAATTCATAGACTGAAAGTCAAAAGATGAAAAACAATATATGTGACAGGAACCTGGAAGAAAGCTAGGGTAGCTCTTCTACTTGCAGACAAAATTAATTTCAAGCTAAGACTGAATAAGAGAGACAAGTAAGGTCACTATATCCTTTTAAAGGAATAATTCAAGAGGAAGAGATAACAATCATAAATATATATACATTTATATACCAATATCAGTGCACTCAAGTATACAAAACAATATTAATGGACATGTAAAATCAAATAAGCACTAATACAACTGGTAGACCTTAGTACCCCACTCTCACAAATAGACAGATCAGCTAGACAAAAAAAAAATCCACAATAAAACATCATAACTGAACCAAACTTTTAAGCAAATGGACTTAGTAGATGTCTAAAGTGTTCCACCCCACAATACCAGAATACACATTCTTCTCAGCTGCAGATGGGAGACTCTCCAAAATAGACCACAAACTAACCATAGAACATACCTAAGTAAATGTAAAGGAATTGAAATTATCCCATATCACAGTGCAATGAAACTGGAAATAAATGACAAAAGAAACCACAATAACCTCATAAACACATGGAAATTAAATAACACCCTCTTGAACAACCAGTAGGTCACAGATGAAATGAAAGAAATTAGACAGTTTTGACAGTTAAACCAAAATGCCAATATAATATGCCAGAACTTATGGGACACAATGAAAGCAGACCTACAAGGAAATTCACAGTGTTGAATTCTCATATCAGAAAAACAGAACAAACTCAAGCAGTCTTCTGTTGAAACTCAAGTTTCTAGAAAAGGAACAGCAAGTCAAGCCCAAAGCTCATATAAGGGAAGAAATGATAAAGATCTGAGAAGAGGTTAATGCAAGGTAGACTAATAAAACAATGTAAAGAATCAGTGAATCAAAGATTCATTGAAATATTAAATAAAATTGGCAAACCCCTAGCCAACCTTATCAAAAAAAGGAGAAAAAAGCCTCAAATCCATGCTATTAGAAATGAAAAGGGTGAAATCACAATAAATTCTGCAGAAATTCAGATCATCAATACCTATTTCAAGAACCTGTATTCTAATAAGATAGAAAACACAGAAGAAACAGACAGATTCCTACATACAAATTGCTCAAGCTGAATCAAGAAGATATAAAAATTCTAAATAACCCAATATCAATCAATGAAATTGAAGATGTAATTAAAAACCTAAAAACAAAGAAAAGCCCATGCCCTGATGCATTCACTGCTGAATTCTACAACAAATTTAGAGAAACCTAATGCTGCTACTTCTCAAACTCTTTAAAGAAATTGAAGACGTAATTAAAAACCTAAAAACAAAGAAAAGTCCAGGCCCTGATGCATACACTGCTGAATTCTACACCAAATTTAGAGAAGACCTAATGCTGCTACTTCTCAAACTCTTTAATGAAATTGAAAGGGAAGCGATATTCTAAAATTTATTCCTGGAGTAAGCACTACTGTGCCAGAGAAGGATATAACCACAAAAGAAAACTACAGGCAAATATCACTAATGACAGATGTAAAAATCCTCAATAAGATACTGGCAAACGGAATGCAACAAATCATTAAGCAGATCATATACCATCACCAAGTAGGATTCATCCCAGAGATGCAAGGATGGTTCAACATACGCAAATCAATAAATGTAATACACTGTATCAACAGAGCCAAGAACAAAAAACACATGACCCTCTCAAAAGATGCAGAAAGAGCATTTGACAAGTCCAACACCCATTCATGATAAAAACCCTAAAGGAAATATGAATAGATGGTCTTTGTTTCAATCTGATAAAAGCCATCTATGACAAATCAATCTGCTAGACCAAGCAACATCATACTAAATGGAAAAAAACTGAAAGCTTTCTCTCTAAAATCAGGAACAAGACAAGGATGTACACTGTCACCACTCTTATTCAGTATGGTTCTGGAAACATTAACCAGAGCAATTAGACAAGAGAAAGAAAAGGAATGAGGATAGGAAAGGAAGAAATTAAATTACCATTATTTGCAGATGACATGATACTCTACATAGAAGCCCTGAAAAATATCACCAAAAACTTCTGGGTTTAATAACCCAATTCTGCAGTCTAGCTGAATACAAAATCAGCAACCAAAAATCAATAGCTATTCTGTACAAAAACAACAAACTCACTGAGAGAGAAATTAGGAAAAAAAAAAATTAGGGAAAAACACCTTTCACAATAGCATCCAAAAAATATGAAATATATAGGAATCAATCAATGAAGTAAGTCAAAGGCTACAGTACTCCAAAAAGGGAGACCAAAGAGGATATCAGAATATGGAAAGATATCTGCTGTTCTTGGATAGGAAAAACTAATATAGTGACAACAATTATACTTCCAAAATTGTTATACAGATTTAATGCAGTCCCGATCAAAATTCCAATAGCATATCTCACTGAGTTAGAGAAAACAGTCATAAAATTCATTTGTAATTAGAAAAGACCTAGAATAGTAAAAGCAATTCTGAACAACAAAGGCAAGCAGGGGGCATCACAAACCCTGACTTGAAATTATGCTACAAAGTTATTGTGGTTAGCCGGGCGTGGTGGCGCACGCCTTTAATCCCAGCACTCGGGAGGCTGAGGTAGGCGGAGCGTTGTGGGTTCGAGGCCGGCTTGGGCTACAACGCGAGCACAAGGCCGGCCTGAGCTACATAGTGCGACCCTGCCTCAAAAAACCAGGGCCGGGAGTTTGGCTCAGTGCCTTAAGCGCCTGCCCTAGCAGGCGCGAG
>RJWM01015666.1:0-47333 GCA_004363535.1 Dasyprocta punctata | reverse complement strand
GGATTGGGCCTGGAGGCCTTGAGCTGAGACAAGGATTTGAACTTTACCCTGAAGGCCATGGGACTGACTGAAGAAGATTTCCTGCATCTGCTGTATTCATGTTTGTAAAAAATAAGTTATAAAAGTTTGAAAATGTTGAAGCCTACAAAAAGGCTGTAAGGAAAGCACAATGAATATTCATATGTCATCTTTTGTTTCTAAGTCACCATATTTACTTCATAAAGAGATATATGACTATATATGTGAATTTATGTAAAAATTTTACTGCATGTCTAAATTATTTTCTGAACTATGAGAGTTAAGTTATAGATAACTTGATCCTTCACTCCAAAGTTTTTCATAACAAGTACATAACTACAATATAATTATTAGAATCAGGAAATTTAACACAGATGTAGTTCTGTTATCTAATACAGTGTTTAGACCATATTCAACACCCATCAATTATCCTCATAATGTTCTATACAGCAACGCTTTTCCAGGTAGGGGTCACTTGTTACATTTAACTGCTCTGTGTCTTTAGCTTCTATCAGAAATAACTTCTGAGCCTCTTTCTGTCTTTTGTGGCATTTAATATTTTTTAAAGTATATAAGCTAGTTGTTTTGTAAAGCGTCCCAAAAGTTTGGTTTGTTTAATGATTCCGCATGATGAGATTTAGGTTATTCACTTTTGGGCAACTTAAATGATATTGTGTGTTCCAGGCACCCTAAAGGAAGACTAAGGTTTTTAATAAATAACACGATTCCACTCATTCATCCACAAATTTTTACCCTGGAAATGAAGGAAAAGAAGAAAAGTTTAGTAAAGTGGGGAAGAGGCCATGGCAACAGTCTTCCCTTCCAAAACAGTGAAGGAGGCCTGGGGAGGAGGGGACAGATGTCACCTACACAGGACAGTGACAAACCTGATGCCCAGTGGATGCAAGCATTCAGCAGAAAAAAAGGATTCAAGTTAAATAAGCATATTGCGATGGATAAAGATGTGTTTTTCTTAATCAACCAAAACATTTTATCCCCTCACACACCTGAGAAATACCTCCTTAAACTTTACATTGTACATGGTTCACTCAAGCATTCTCTGCCACGACCACATTTTTTGTTCTTGATTACATGCTGTCATGTCTGTGATAGCCCTTGTGTTCTGCTGTCCACTGGACAGACTCTTGTCCAGGTCAGTGTAGTTGAGAGCTAGAAGAAAAGGTAGTGGCAGGGACCGAGCACAGCCCAGAGGGTTACTCTGAGGAAGGCAGAGGCAGTGAGTGTGGTGGGGAAGGGCACGGATGAAGAAGGCAGCTGCCTGCATCCGAATCCCAAGTCTTAAAACACAAATTACTATCTTCCCTGTGCTTCAGTTTCACCACCAGAACAACAGAGACAAAAACAGCAGCAGTCTCTTAGGGCCTCTGTGAGGATTCATGCACTTCACAGCACTCAGAACTGCAGCAGGTTCCAAAGACACAGCATCATCTGTTACCTACTCACATGGAGCTAACAACTCTCTCAATAGCACAAATGGAAAACCAATGCACAGGCAAGGAAAGTGGAGAAAAAGAGTGATGCAGCACCCTGCATATGGGAGGGTTTAGGAGAGGCAACGTGATCAAGAGCAGCACTGCTGGGACCCAGACATGAAGAACTGGTGTAGACAGCAAGAGGGATTCTGTTCTACCACTGTTAACTGTGGAACCCTCTTTGCTGTTAATTCCCAAAATTTCCATAACGATGTTCCCATTTACACTTTAGTTGTTATGTGTGGTGTTTCTTAGCTGCAGCCTGAATTACAGGCTGTCTTTTAAAGCAGCACAAATGTGCTCCATCTGTACCTCCACCGCAGGGCTTGGAGCACTGAGACCAGCTCTTCAGAGCCCACTCAAAGGTGTCCAGCTCTTCCTGGATGACGTTGTTGCTGCTAATGGTGGGCACAGAGTCCTCGTGGATGATGTACTTGTATGTCAGACTGGAGGAGCGGGTGTCATTCTCCTGAGGTATGATCTAGCACACACAACATCGATGTGTAAGTCAACTGAGCATTATTAACTTTGGGTGAAGACTTATAAATATTTAACAATACTGTTTTTACTGAAACTGGAAAACTTCTAAGCAGTTTCTAAACACTTTTTATTTCTATCAAGTCAAGTGTAAGTATACATTGTTTAAGAAAAATGCAAATAAAAAATTATGAACATAAAAATATAAAAATACGTACATAAAATGCATACATGCTTGTATTACAATAATAACCTTATTCACTATAGGCTTCCTGAAATTACCATCTCCTCAGTACATTTTAAAGTTGTTCTTGAAAATCAACAGTTTTGTTATAAGACAATGTCTCTCCAGAAAACACACAGTGGAAACACATGAAGAAGGCAAAAGCCATACACAGCTCTAAAGAACCAGAGAACACCAGAGTCACTATTAGGCCTGGGGAGCCCTTGCGGTGTCACACAGTGGGATGTGCAGAGGGTTTCTGCCTTGCTTATTTCCATGTGGTGTGAACATTTCCCACGACAGGAGGAAGCCCTGAAGAGCACTGTGCCTGTGTCAGCACGGTCTTAGTTCCATCAGCGCACATGATTTCATCACTTTCTCACGAGGCACTGTGTGGGTTGGGGTGGCGCTAGTCCGCTCTTTATGGAGCCTTGGCCTCCGCAATAGTCCACGCGGTACAAACTCTAGCAATCCTTTAAAAGACTGGGGAATGGCTTTTAAGGGGAATTAGAACAACTGCTACTTTCATTAAGAAAGAGCATGAAAATGCTACAATGTAGCATGATGGATACCTTTCCCCTGCATTAATTAGGTAGGAAAAACATTAGTTATTATTTATTTGATGACTAGACAAGTTTAATTTTCCTAAGTATACTACTCACTTGTATTTTGGCTACTATGTACAGACTAATTGTCAATCTTTATTTTTATTATATAAATATTACTAAACATACTACTCCTTTTCTTGTAATATGAATTGTCGATGTTTCTTCAGTTTGTCATTTGCCTTTAACTTTTGTTCAAGGAAAAGCAGTTTTCTTTCTTTTAAAGAAAAATGTCTTGATTTTTTTCAGTAGTGGAGATTGAACCCAGAACCTTCTTACTAAGCTATATCTCCAACCCATTTTTTAAATTTTATTTTGAGACAGGGTCTTGCTCATTCACTAAGTTGCCCAGACAGGAAGGACTTGAACTCATGATCCTCCTGCCTCAGCCTCCTATAGTTCTGGTATCACAGGCGTGCACCACCATGCCTAGCTTTTTAAATGACTTTTACTATACTGTTTATAGGGTTGTACCAATTATACACAGAAATAAATACATATAGTTCATTGGTATTTTAAACTAAACTTAGGACCAGTTTTCATTTGTTAAGCCAAATGATACTAAACTTAATGGGATGAAGGATTGGTTATTTCCAGTCTAGCTTGTATTTCCTTAATCTTTGTTTTTAAAATAGCACTAGAAGTCAAGTACCAACTCTCAGTCCCTAGCCAGATGTCTGATTCTTTCAGGCTCCATAACCTAGCTCCACACTCAGGGCTCCAAACCCGAGGCTCCGCGTTTACCAGGAAGAAAAGAAAGGTCACAATGATGGAACACTACTGACCTGGAGCCCTGTCTCCTGGCCACACCTCCTCTCAGCATCTCCCTCCCAACCCTGGCTGGGTTCATACTATAACCCAGGCCATGCTTGCGGCGGTCTTCCTGTGGTAGCCATCTAGAACTGAGCTCATGGGAAGGAAGGCAGTGTAATGATCAACAGTGAACTATAGCTTCTGCTCCCCAGTCATTTAAACTTAAAATAATCTAAGTAAATTCTGATTAGTTTATATGTTTGCTATAAATTTAACCTGAGGATCAGAATGAATATGCAGAAATACATCTATATAAATTTGGACAACTTTTGACATTGAAATGAAAAGGAAAATTACTTCAACTAATAGTGTTGGAACTGAATGTTACAGTGGTTTTAAAAGTGTATCCAAGATTTGGTATCTTGGTTTCACCTGTCACTCAGTTGCTTACTGCATGTGATATCAGTTGCTCGAGCTACCTGGGAAGAGATGCAGGTGGTGAAGGGATGAGTTTTGTCCACCACCATATGGAAAAGCTTGGGGGGAAATCTCATGAGATACCTCATCAGCCAAAGGACTGAGCTGGGAAGTAGTCACTTCCAACGCGCAGGCAAGGATGAGGTGACTGCATGCTGCCAGCAACCTCCTAAGGTACTTATGCCAAAGTTAGTTAGGAAAGCTGCTTTCAGATGCAAGTCCACAGAAGCTACAAAATGCAGCTTGTGTTTAGCCACTGGGGTGATCTGCTATGCAGCAACAAATTAATAATAGTGACATTTACATGCAAAGATAAGAGCATTTTAGTTTCCTGTGGGAAGATGGTAGAGCAGTAAGCAGCAGCAAATCTGGTTCTCCAAGGTTTGGAATCCAGACCCCAGAAAATAACAACTTGAGAAAGAAGAGGAGGGTTGTGGATCCTGGAACCCAGGAGGGATCTGACAGGAAAATTGGAGTCTACAGAGAAGCTGACGAGACAGAGCTCAATGCAGAGAAAGGAGGGGCAGTCTGCACTTTCTCCTTGGTTCCTGGCTTGTGGTGTGAGAAAGGAAGATCCAATCTGCAGAGACTCAGTGAAAGTGCGTGACTGCAGAGGCCTCCAGGGAGAAGAGTGCCAGTGGAACAGAGCAGTGGATGCTGCACACACTGCAGTTGTGAGTGACTCCAGCCCAAGTGACTGCCGTGCCCCTAGAGAGAGTGCCTGGTCAGACCCCACTTTAGAGAGGGGCCCGTAACCAGGGACTCTGAGCAGACACCAGGAGTCTTCCTCTCAGGTCTCTGAGTGTTTAACTCCCACAGTGACTGGGTGGGGGACAACCACAGGATACGGTGATGGTCAGGCCGGCCAAAGACACCCAGAAAGTTATAAACTAAAGGACTCAGGTCCCACCCCCACGACCAGAGGCCAGGCTCAGCCTGGATTTCTGTGGATTTGGAAGTTCCAGAACCAGCAGCCCATCCTACTCCTATGTGGGTGATTATCCAGCACCAGTCACGGCCCTGATGGCCTCCTTTGTCTATCAGCAAGAGCAGAGTCATGCCCTGAACTGGACACTGCCACAGAACTGTGGACCCCAGAAGACAACCACAGACCTGAAATCATAGAGAATTTTTTTTAAAATTTGCTTTTGATTTTTTGTTGTTGCTGTTTTTGTTTGGTTATTACTGGTTTGTTATTATTTGTTTCTTTGTGACTATGAACATTGTTTTTAGTTCTTTTGTTTTGTTTCATTCTTGGTTTTGCTTCTTCTTTCCTTTCTCTTGTCTTCACCAGTTTCCTGAGGCTTTGGTAATCTTCCTTTGTCTTTCAGTTGTGTTTTTAATCTTTTTCTTCTTTTATTTCTCCATTTTTTCCTAGTCTCCCTTTTAAATTTTTTCCCTATCTCTATTTGTAATAATTTATTTTTTCTCCCTCTTTTTCTTTTTCTTTTATTTCTTGCTGCTTTTTGCCCTACCATTACCCAATTCTATAAACAGACTTCTACTCCCAAGATCTGTTGTACCACTTCCCTCTTCTCCTTCTCATATTATAGTTTTAGGTTTCAGAGTTTCCCTTTTGCATCCCCTCATTCCCAAACTGCGAATCTTTCATAGTATTACCATAAAACTTTGTCAATTTTTTGATAGTTAATGCTATAAGATTACTGTTGAATTCTTTTCTATAAGGCAGAGGCATAACTGTTACATTTCATACATATAGATTGTAATTGATAGCTTATTTTCTAGAAATAAGGGTGGTACATAAATGGTTCTTATGGTATGCTATATCTAATTTGTCTTGGGCAATACTATTGTAGTTATTTCATTTGATATTAATGAGGTTACATAATCATCACTATTTCTCTGTAGCCAACTCTCCAATTACCTTTGTGTCATTAACAATACTAGAGTATATTCCCAGAGAAGTTGGACTAACTATACTGCATCCTACTTCCCCAAAATAACCAAGGTGGTCAGGTTTTGAGGCAGTGGCAAAGGATCACAGTAAGCCACACCCAAAGTACATCACTGAAAAGCAACTAAGTAAACCTCTATACTAGCAACAAGTGTTTAGACTACAAGCAACCACAAACTTCAGCACAAAATGAAACGAATGAATAAAAACAATAGAAACATGGGAAGAAATGGTAACAAAAATGTGTCCCTGAAACCCTAATTCTCCCAGCTAACCAAGGGGCACCAAGGGGCAGAAGAGTATAAGCCATATACCTAAATTACTCAAAATTACAGCAGAAGAGGCTAGAAAAGAGCTCATAGAGATATTCAGCAGGATCAGAGAAGATTTAACTAAACATATAATGGAAGTAATAACCAAAAAGATGCAGAAGCTTTCGACATTGATAGAAAACTAGATGAGTTGAACAAAATGATACAAAACATGAAAGACCAGTTCACCAAAGAATTACAATGCATAAAAAGGTTTCAATCAGAAATCTAGGAGATTAAAAATCATATTGAAAACATAGGCAGCAGGATGGACCAATGTGAGGACAAACTTTCACAACTAGAAGATAATGATACCTTCAAAGACCAACTACTCAAAGATGCCTTAAAAACTGCTGGGAAAATGAAAAATTCATCCAAAAACTGCTAAATAATGCAAAGATTTTTTTTTATTTAAGAGAAAAGAGACACAGAAAAGAAAAACAAGCAAAAGAGACAACAGTAAATCCAATACAATAACAGTATAGGTTTACAAAACAAGATGATAGGAATTTCACAATGGTTGTAATATTGCATATTGTTACCTTCAAAATGGTTGCTCAGATTAACAGATATAGACATATAAAATTGATTTAATCATGAGTATTAATTGTTCTTTTCTAAGAACTAATACGCTCAGTAGTATAGTCATTTTAGCTATCATATATGTATATATTATATATATATATATATATATATATATATATATACACACACACACACAAATTTATGTCTTTTTCCTTTTCTCGTCCTTCTTTCCTCCTTTCCATACCCCAATTACTTTTTCTCTTTAAGCAGTTTCTTACCCTCACACAGTATTGATTGCAGATTTTGGATCATATATACTTTTTCAGTATCTTACACTAGGGAGACAATACAGTATTTACATATGTGAGTTTGATTTATTTGACTTATGAGTATGGTCTCAAGTCATGTGCATTTATTTATAAAAGTCTTGGTACAATCTTTCTTGATAGCTGAGTAGTACTCAATTGTATAAAAGTATCATATCTTTTTTATCCATTTCTTGATTGATGGGCACTTGGGTTGTTTCTAAGACTTGGCTATTACAAATTGTGTTGCTATAAACTGGGATACACATATATCACTGTGCTATGATGTTTTCAATTCTTCTGAGAAAATGCCCAGAAGTGGGATAGCTGGGTCAAATGGAATCTCTAATCCTAGCTTCTTGAAGAACCTCCACACTGATTTCCACAATGGTTACACCAGTCTACACTCTCACTAAGAAGAGTTCCTTTTTCCCCACAGTCCCTCCAGCATTCGCTATTGATTTATTTCTTAATCTTGGCCATTCTTTCTGAAATGAGATGGAATCTCAGTGTTGTTTTAATTTGCATTTCCTTAATGACCAGTGATACTGAACATTTCTTCATGTATTTGTTTGCCATTTGTATTTTGTCATCTGACAAGTGTATATTCATCTCAGATGCCCATTTTTGGATTGGGTCCTTGAATTTTGCGGGCTTGATTTTTTTAAATTCTTTGTATGTTTTAGATAGAAGTCCTTTGTCTGAGGGTCAGTTAGCTAAGATATTTTCCCAATTTGTGGGTTTACTTTTCACTCTGTTGGAAATTTCCTTTGACTGCAAAAATTTTTTAGTAAGACGAGATCCCAGTTGTTGATTCTGGGAAGTATTTTGCATGCAGCTTGATTTTTGTTCGTGACTTCCCTGCCTACTCCTATGTTGTCAAGATTTTTACTGACTTTGTTTTCCAGGAGATTTACTGTCTTTGTTTTAATATTTAGATCTTTGATCCATTTTGACTTTAGTTTAGTGCTTGGTGATAGGCATGGGTCTAGTTTTAGTTTTCAGCATATGGAAAGGCCATTTTCCCAGCACCATTTATTAAAGAAGCTATCTTTCTTCCAGTGTATGTGTTTAGCCCCTCTGTCAAAGACAAGGTGGTTGAATGTGTTTGTAGTTGTGGTTGTATCTTCTAATCTGTTCCATTGATCTTCAGGTCTGTTTTGATTCCAGTACCATGCTGATTTTATCACACTAGCTTTGTAATATAATTTCAAGTCAGGGATTGTAATGCCTTCTGCCTTACCTTTGTTGCCCAGAATTGCCTTTGCTATTCTAGATCTCTCTTGGTTCTAGATGAATTTTAGGGATGATTTCTCTATCTCTGTGAGGTATGCAACTTGTATTTGATTGGAATTGCATTAAATCTGTATAACAATTTTGGGAGAATGGCATTTTCACTATGTTTGTTCTTCCCATCCATGAACAGGGAATACCTTTCCATTTTCTGAAATCCTCTTCAATTTTCTTTTTCAGAGTAATGTAATTTTCACTGTATAGATCTTTTCCTTTGTTAGATTGGTTCCTAAGTATTTCATTTTTTTTGGATGCTATAGTGAAGGGTGCAGTTTCCTTTATTTCTCTCTCAATGAATCTGTTGTTTATGTATAAGAATGCTCTTGATTTTTGAGTGTTGACGTATCCAGCTACATTACTCAATTTGGTTATTACATCTATAAGTCTTTCAATGGAGTTTTGGAGGTCTATCATCTGCAAATAATGATAATGTAACTTTTTCCTTTCTTATCCTTATTCCTTTTATTTCTCTATCTTGACTAATTGCTCTGGATAATGTTTCCAGCACTATATTGAGTGGTGATAATGGACATCCTTGTTGTGTTCCTGATTTTAGGTTGAAAGTGTTCAGTTTTTGTCCATTTAGTAAGATGTTGGCTGTTGGTTTACGACATAGGGCTTTTATGAAGTTGAGGTAGAGATTATCTGTTCCAATTTTCTGTTGGGTTGTCATCATGAATGAGTGTTGGATTTTGTTGAAAGCTTTTTCTGCATCTATTGAGATGATCATGCGATTCTTGTCCTTGGCTCTGTTGATATGGTGTATTATGTTTATTGTTTTACACATGTTGAACCATCTCTGCATTCCAGGGATGAATTCCACTTGATCATGGGGTATAATCTTCCTGAAGACTTGTTGCATTTCATTTGCCAGTATTTTATTCAGGATTTTTGTATCTATGTTCATTAGAGAGATTGGCCTGTAATTTTAGTTTTTGGTTGGGTCTTTCTCTGGTCTTGGTATTAGGGTAATACTTGATTCCAGGAATGAGTTAGGGAGACTTGCTTCCCTTTCCACTTCATTGAAGAGTTTGAGAAGTGCTGACATTAAGTCTTTCCTAAATTTCTTGTAAAATTCAGCAGTGAATCCATCAGGACTTGGGCTTTTCTTTGTTGGTAAGGTTCTAATCACATTTTCAATTTCATTAACTGAAATTGGGTTATTCAGCAGTGTTACATCTTCTTGATCCAGCTTTGGTAATTCATATATTTCTAGGAATCTGTCCATTTCTTCTGTGTTATCGAACCTATAGGAGTAAAGGTTTTCAAAGTAGGTACTGATGATCTTCTGTGTTTCCACAGGGTCTGCAGTGATTTTACCCTTTTCATTTCTTATTGCATGGATTTGAGTTTTTTCTTTCCTCTTTTTGAATAAGCTGGCTAGGGGCTTATCAATTTTATTTACTCTTTCAAAGAACCAACTCTTGGATTCATTAATTCTTTTTATTATTTTCTTAGTTTCAATTGCATTAATTTCTGCTTTGATCTTTACCATTTCCTCCCTTCTTTGGGCTTTGGGCTTGAGTTGCTCTTCTTTTGCTAGAAGTTTGAGGTACAGCATTAGGTTTTTTATGTGTATTCTTTCCATTTTTCTGATGTGGGAGTTTAGTGCTTCCTTCTGAGGACTGCTTTCATTGTGTCCTATAGGCTCTAGTAATTTTTTTTGTTTGTTTGTTTTTTTGAGACAGGGTCTCACTATCCTGCCTTGAGCTCACTTTGTAGCCCAGGCTGGTCACAAACTTGAAATGATTCTCTTGCCTCAGCCTCCCTAGTGTTGGGATTACAGGCATGAGCTACCACACCAGGCTCAGTTATGGTAATTTGTATTTGCATTTTTGTTCAATTGTAAATATTGTCTATTTTCTTCTTTAACATATTCTGTGAACCCCTGGTTGTTTAGGAGAGTGTTATTTAATTCCCATGTGTTTAGGTGGTTCTTGTGGGTTTTGTTGTTGTTAATTTCCAATTTTACTGTGCTATTGTCAGACAATATGCATGGAATTATTTCGATTCCTTTGCATTTACTTAAGCATGTTCTGTGAGCCAGCGTATGATCTATTTTAGAGAATGACCGATGTGCAGCTGAGAAGAATGTGTATTCTGATGTTGTTGGGTGGAATGCTCAGTACACATCTACTAGGCCCATTTGTTCACAAGTTTGCTTTACTTCTGTTACTTCTTTGCTGATTTTTTCTTTGGTTGATCTGTCTCTTCGTAACAATGGGGTGTTAAGGTTGCCCATTATAACTATATTATTGGTTTTTCTTTTTTTTTTGTAACAGGGATTGAACTCACAACCTTATACTTACCAGGCATGCACTTGAGCCACTGAGCTAAACCCGCAGTCCCAAGTATTACTTGGTTTTTCATGTTTTTTAAGATCTGTCTTACATACTTGGGTGCTCCCATACTTGGTACACATATATATTTATGATCATAATCTCTTCCTCTTCAAGTTTTCCCCTAACAAGTATGTAGTAACCTTCTTCATCTCTTTTGATCATCCTTGCTTTAAAGCTTGCATTGTCTGCAAACAAAATAGCTACCCCTGCTTTTTTCTGGGTTCCTGTTGCATGGAGTATTGTTTTCCATCCTTTGATTTTTAGTACATGAATTTCCTATTGAATTCAGTGTGTTTCTTGTCCACAGCATATTGTTGGATTTTCTTAATCCACTCTGCCAGTCTGTTTCTTTGTATTGGTGGGTTGAAACCATTTACATTGATTGATATGACTGATATGTACTGACTCATCACTGTCATGTTCTCACTCTGGTGTTAGTTTTCTACTTTTTCTGTTTAATTGTTTACCCTGCTTAGTGGTTTCCTTTTGCTGTTGTTCTTGGGACTGTAGTTATCTTTGTTTCCTTCTAGAGTACCTTTCAGTACTCTTGGCAGTATTGGTTTGGTGGTCATGATTTTCTTCAGCTGTTCTTTGTCATGGAAATGTCTTATTTGTTCATCAATTTTTAAAGATAATGTTGCAGCATACATCAATCTGGATTGAAAGTTTTCTTTCAGGACCTGAAATACTTCACTCTAAGCTCTTCTTGATTTGAAGGTTTGTGTTGAGAAGTCTGCCATGCTTTTGATAGGCTTTCTTTCATAGGTGATCTGTTTCTTTTTCTCTGAGAGCTTTTAGTATTCTAAAATTTAGTATTGCTGAATTTCTGATATCCTAATTATTATATATCTAGGTGAAGATTTATTTTGTTTAAGGTTAATTGGGGTTCTGTATACCTCACTTACCTGTATATCAGATTCTCTTCCCATGTTTGGAAAATTTTCTGCCATTATTTCTGCAAATAGTCTTCAAGGTCATTTGTGTTGACTCCTGCATTTTCACTGAGACCTATCAATATTATATTGTTTCTCTTTGCACCATCTTGCCACTGTTGAATTGTTTCTTGGCTCCTTGTTATTTTTAAGAGATCTTTTCTTTCCTCATTGTAAGCTTTCACATTGTCTTCAAGGTCTGGAAGTCTATTTTCAGCTTCCTTCAAGTGGTTTTGCCAGCTTTCAATGGAACTTTTAATTTCCTGAATATCCTTTGAATCTGTTTCATATATTCTGTCTTATAGTGTTTAAAATTTTCATCATTTTCTTATGTTCTTCTATTTTTTATCTAGATCTTCTTTAGATACACACAGCACTTCTTTCATGATGTTTGTCATTTCATTTTTTAGCTCAGAGATTATTTCTGACCTGATTTCCTCTATAGCCTCATGAAGTTGTTTCTTTCCTTCAGTTGCTATCATTTCAGAAAGTTCAGTTGTGCAATTGCCAGTGTCTTCCATTTCAGTGTCTCTTGGGTTTGCTCTCAGGCTGGAGGACTGAGACTGCATCTTGCTCTTTCATTTTGTCATTTTCCTCTGGGACTTGTGTGACTGGCCAGGCAGTCTCCCAATGGACTGCACTGGAATGCTGCACTGGGTAGAGCTTCAATCCTTCAATATCCCCATGGCTAGCTTGGGGTGCACCCCCAAACTACTGTGCCAGAGCCTTGTGCCCTGTGGCCTGTGAGGTTGGCCACATTTTCCTCTGATGTACTGTGCTGGTTTGCTTCGGGATGCTGGGCTTGGCAGAGATTGGATCCTCCATGCAGCTAGCAGGGGCACACTCATACAGTGTGTCACCAGGGACTAGAATCTGGCTGAGTGGAGTTCAGAACCTCCACAGCCCAAGTGTGTAGCAGGGATGCACCCTTGGGGTGTGGCCCTGAGGTCTTACACCTGGCTGGGTGGAGTTCAGTACCTCCAGGCCCCAGGTGGCTAGGTGAAGCCCACCCCCTCAAGTGTGGCACCACCAGGACCTTACATCTGCCTGTGAGGAGTTCAGAGTCTCTAGAGCTCGGGTTGTAGCCAGAGTGTGCCCCCAGTGTATGGTGCCAGGGCCTTGTTCCTGGCTAGGTGGAGTTCGGAACCTCTAGGACCTTCTATGTGGCCACACCCCTGAACTATGGAGCTGGGGCTTCGTGTTCTGATGGGTGGAGCTCAAATTCTCCATGACCCATCAGCTATGCTGGTCGCTCCCTGATGAGCAGCTCTGGGGCTCTGGGCTGGGCTGGGCTGGGTACCTCTGTGACCTTAGAGGCTGGCCAGGCATTCCCCTGATGGATTCCATTGGGACACTGGGCTGGGCAGAGCTCGGATCCTCTGTGCAGGTAGTGAGGATGCACTCCTGGAGTGTGGCGTTGGGGCCTTATGTCTGGCTGGGTGGAGTTCAGAACCTCCAGGACCCACGTGGAGAGGTAGAGCATGACCCAGAGTGTGGCACTGCTAGGACCTTATGTCTGGCTGCAAGGAGTTCAGAGCCTCTAGAGCATGGGGCCAGCCAGAGTACGCCTCTGGCATATTGACAATGCAAAAATTAATCTAAGAATAACTAGAATAAGTGAAAAATGAGAGGACAACACAAAAAGCATAAAAAACATATTCACAGAAATAATGGGAGAAAGAAACATATAGGTAAGTGAAGCATATAGAACACCCAAGTAGCCATAACCAAAAAAGAACCTCTCTATGCCACATTATACTCAAAATTTCAGAATTCTATTGCAGGGACCAAGTCTTAAAAGTTGTTAGAGAAAAGCAACAAATCACAACAAAAGGTAAACCCATTAGAATCACAGCAGACTTCCCTCTACTAACCTTAACGACCAGTGGAATGAAATGTTTCAAACTCTAAAATATAACAGTTTTCCACCAAGACTTATTATGTATCCTGCAAATTTTCCTTTAAAACTTATGGAAAAATAAGGTACTGCCACAACAAGGACCATCTCAAGAAATTTGTGATCACAAAACCAGTACTACAAAATATTTTCAAAAGTATCCTAGAAAGAGACAGTGAAACCTACAATGCTGATAAGTGAAAAAGAATGAATATACTTGGAAGGTCAGCAGGTAAGGAAAAGGGGAAAAATGAGGAAATCAGGAACAGGAAAATAATCGAATGACAGGAATAAGTCAATACTTCTCAGTAATAACTCTCAGTGTGAATGGTCTTAATTCCCCAATCAAAAGACACACATTGGCACAAAGGGTAAAGAAAGAAAGCCCAACAATAAGCAGCATACAAGAGAGACACTTAAGTCAAAAAGAAACTCATAAATTGAAAATCTAAAGGACAGAAAGCAGTATTTCATGCAATGGGAACCCAGAACAAAGCAGGAGTTGCTATCCTAATTACAGACAAAGTGGATTTCAAGCTAAGATTGATCAGAAGAGATAAAGAAAGTCCCTACATACTAGTTAAAGGAACAATTCAACAGAAAGGGATAACAATCATAAACATATATGTGCTGAATACCAGCACACCTAACTTCAAACAAATACTAATGAACACTAAATGAACATCAGATAAATGCTAATATTATTGCAATGCGGGGCCACAATGCCCCACTGTTACAAAGGGACAGATCAACTAGACAAAAAAAAAATTCAACAGAGAACTATCAGAGTTAAACCAAACCTTCAAACAAATAGACTTAACCACTTAACAGTTTACCTGGAGTGTCACTCAGACAATGTGCTTATTTATATATTGAGTATCCCAAGAGTTATTTGGGTAGGTATCATTTCAACCAGTGGATTTTGGTACTGAATAAATTTGATAAACTTGTCATTTTTATATTTCCTGTTATAAAAATTAACGAAAATTATGCAACCTTTGGTCATCTTGTATTTAAATAATTGAACTGGTAGGTGGTTAATAGATACCTGCAGAGTGTTCCATACAAAAACAACAGTATATACATTCTTCTCAGCAGCACATGGAACTTTCAACAAAATAGACCACATACTCACCAATACAGCATCTGTAAGTAAATGCAAATGAAATTATTCCATGCATATTATCCAACCATAGCGCAATAAAACTAGAAATTAATGGCAAAAGAAAGCATAAGAACTATGGAAACACATGGAAATTAAACAATATTTTCTTCAATAATCAATGGATCACAGGCAAATTTCAAGAAGAAATTAGACAGTTTCTACAATCAAAAGATTATGGCAGTACAACATATGGAAACCTACAGGATGCAATAAAGCAGTCCTAAGAGAGAAGTCCATAGTAGTGAATTCCCACAGCAGAAAAACAGAATGAGCACAAATAACCTAAGGTTTTAGTAATGTTACAAGAACAATTCAAACGCAAAGGTAATATAAGGAAGGACTCTTACTAAAACAAGAAAAGACACAAATCCATGCAATTAGAAATAAAAAAGGTAGAATCACAAGAGATTCTACTGAAATTCAGAATATTATTGGTAATTAGTTTGAGAACCTGTACTCTAATAGAAAATTCAGAAGAAACGGATAAATTGTGAGATATATATGCACTACCAAAAACAGAACCAAAATTTAACAATCCTGGATAATCCAATCTCAGCCAGTAAAACTGAAGAAATGATAAGGAAGTTACCAGCTAAGAAACAGTCTAGTTCCTGATGGATTCACTCCTAAATTCTACAAGAACTTTAGTGAAGATTCAAAGCCAGTACTTCTCAAACTCTTTAATGAAATTGAAAGCGAAGCAATACTCACAAAGCTATTTCTGGAAGAAAGTATTACCCTGATACTGAAACCAGAGAAGGACCCAACCAAGAAAGAGAACTACAGGACAATCTTCCTAATGAATATAGATGAAAAATCCACAATATGATACTAGCAAAATGGATGCAGCAAATCATCAAAAAGATAACATCATGACCAAATAGGATTCATCCCAGGGATGCAGGGATATTTTAACACATGCAAATCAATGAATGTAATATATCACATAAGTAGAAGCAAAGACAAAAATTACATGATTATTTCAATAGATGGAGAAAAATCATTTGATAAAATTCTTCATTCATTCATTCATTTATGATAAAAACTCTGAAGAAAATAGGGACACAAGGTCTTTATCTCACCTTGATAAAAGCCACGTATGATGAACCAACTGCCAACATCACTACATGGAGAGAAATTGAAAGCTTTCCCTCTAAAATAGGGGCAAGACAAGGATGCCTGCTATCATCACTCCAGTTTAATACAGTTTTATCCAGAGCAATAAGACAACAGAAATAAGTAAAAGGGATATGGACAGGGGAGGAAGAAGTTAAATGATCATTATTTGCTGATGATATGATTCTTTACACAGAAGAATCCAAAAACTCCACTGAAAGACTTATAGAACTAACATCCAAATGCAGCAGTGTAAACAGGATACAAAATCACTCAACAATCAATAGAATTCCTGTACATCAATAAGAAACTCACTGAGAGGGAAATTAGGGAAATGATACCCTTCACAATAGCATCAAGAAAAATGAAGTAAGTAGGAATTAACCTCACCAAGGAAGCAAAAGACTTCTATAATGAAAACTATGAAACTCAAAAAGGAGATTAAAGAGAATTTCAGAAAATTGAAAGATATCCTGTTCCTGGATACACAGAACTGACATAGTAAAAAATGGTCATATTTCTAAAACTGTTACATAGATTTAACACAGTCTCAAAGTAGCAAGAATATGCCTTACAGAACTGGAGAAAGCAATTTTAAAATTCATACAGAACAAGAAGAGACATAGAATAGCAAGAGAAATTCTGGGCAATATGAGCAAGGCAGAGGCCATCACAATCCTAGACTTTAAGTTATACTACATAGCTACTATGATAAAAACAGCAAAGCTACTGGGGGGAAGAAAAAACACCCACAAACCAGACTTGTGCATCAGTGGAACAGAACAGAATATATAGAAATAACTCCAGGTACATTGGGCTATGTTATATTTGAAAAAAGGCCAAATTCACTTACTGGAGGAAAGACTGCCTCTTTTAACAAATGGTGGTAGAAAAACTGGTCATGCACATGCTGAAAGTTGAACCTAGATCCATTATCTCTCACCAGGCACTAAAGTAAGATCAAAATGGTTCAAACATCAGAACAGAAACACATGATCTGCTGGAAGACAAAATAGGTAAAACTCTTTAAGACATAGGTATAGGCAAAGACTTCCTAAACAAAATCATGGTTGCACAAGAAATAATATTAAGAATCAACAAATGGGATCACAACAAACTGAAAAATTTCTACACAGCAAAGGAAATCAGTAACACAGTAAGGAGCCAACCTACAGAATGGGAAAAGTTTTTACCACCTGTTCCTCAAAGGGCTAATATCTAGAATATATAAAGAACTCAAAAGAACAAAACAGAAAAGGAACCCCCCTTTCCATTATGGTTGATAAACTGTGTCAACTTGAGAAGTCTAGAAGCTTAACTAAGTAATTCAGCAGTTTTACATGTAGTGTGTGGAGGACATGCCCTTAGAGCTCTCTAGGATGTTGTTCACTGTGTCAACTTGAGAAGTTCAAAAGTTTAACAGATTGACTCTGCAAGGGGTCAGGGTCTTTGCTTTGTAAACATGCTGAGTCTGTGCAAGAGGAGGGCAGAAGATGGTGTGAGGGTTGCACCTGCCCCAGGGTGGAAATGTAAGGAAGGAAAAGAGGCTTGCTCTTCCCTTTTACATTCTTGCTGCTTGTGCTGTCTTCTGCTTGAAGTGCTGCCTGTATGCCATGTCACCCTGCATTGGAGTCAGCTGATTATGGACTAAAACCTCCATACACTGTGAGCTAAAAAAACCTTTTCCTTCCTTAATTTTGAGTGTGAGGTATTCTGTCTCAGCAACAAGAGAAAATTAACTAAGACACCCCCAACTTAAAGACCCAATCCAAAAATGGACATCTGAAATGAATATACATGTCTCAGATGCAGAAGTACAAACAGCAAATAGATACATAAAAAATGTTCAACATCATTGGCAGTTTGAGAAATGGAAATTAAAACAACACTGAGATATCAATTCACTTCAGAAAAAATGGCCATCATTAAGAACTCAATCAATAACAAATGCTGGTGAGGCTGTGGGGAGAAAAGGAACCCTTTCTCCATTGTTGGTGGACTGTAAACTGGTACAGCCACTATGGAACTCAGTATAGAGATTCCATTAAAAAAACTAAAAGTAGAAATTTCATTTGACCCAGGTCTTCCCTTTCTAGGTATCCTCCCAAGATAGTTAAAGACATCATATCAGAGTTTACAGGTATACCGAGTTTACAGGTATACCCGTATCAGTTGCGATATACCCATGTTTATTACAGCACAATTCATAATAGCTAAATCTTGGAAACAGCCCATATTTCCACTAACAGATAATTTTAAAAAGTGGTATTTATACACAATGGTGTACTAATCTGCCATAACAAGGATAAAGCTGAGTGACTTATAGGACACTGGATGCATTTTGAGACCATAATATTCAGCGAAGTAATTTTGACACACAAGCTTAAATATTGAATGGTTTCTCTTACATGAAAAACTCAATACACATGCATGCACACAGACAAACACACACACACACAAACATATATATATGAGGGAAAAAAGGCAGACAGTAGGAAAAAAGAGAAAGAAAAAAGGTATTAAAATCCACTGTGGACAATGTACCTAAATGTGTATCCCGACTTAGTACAATTGTCTTACATGCTTTACATGCTTTTAGGCCTATTAATCTGGTTGTCAATCTGTATACATGATAATTAACTTTATAAGGTCCTGTAAGGTAAATAAATGAATCTGATGCTGCAAACTTAGGGGGTAGAGGGAGGAAAGAAGCAATTGAAATGTGCTATGTATGTGCACCAATCTCAGACAGTGAATGTAATCATTATGTACTGCAAATAAGCACTTAGTCAAAAAAGCACATGTTACATAGAATTAGCTCAAACTGGTTCATATATCTAAATGCAAAACTATAAGATTATTGAAAAAAGGACAAATGTTTTGATGTTTTATTAGACAAAAATTCTTTCAAAACATCAAAATCTCAATCCACAAAAGAAAAAATTCATTAACTGAACTTTAGTAAGCTAAAAAAAGAAAACAAGCAGTAGACTGAAAGAAAATATTTGTAACTTATCTATCTCACAGAGGGACTTAATGAATACAAAGACTCTTAAAACTCAATAAAAACATTACAACTTTAACAATGGGCAAAAGATCTGAGGGGACATTCAAAATGGAAATTATTTTCAAAGCAAAAAGACAAACAACTAGAAAACTTTAGTTTTAGATTTGTATAATTTTTTTTGAATTTTTTTATTTTGAAGAGAATAAAACCAAATGAAATAAAACAATAGAGTCAATCAAAACAAAACAATGAAGATGGTACATGACTTCAAAAAAATATAGAAGGAAATCAAGAATGGCTACCATAATGCCTCTTGTTATCTTCAAAGTAGTTGCCTATACCATCAGACATAATACAATCAAACAAAACAAAATAGAATAAAATCAATCAGAACAAAACAATGAGCAATAGAGGGCTTCAAAACAAGATAATAGGTGCTACCCTTTTTTCTGTTTTGCTTTTTAAAATAAAAAAAAGATAATAGGAAATCAACAATGGCTACCATAATATATTTTATCTTTGAAATAGCTGTCCACGCCATCAAATATAATACAATTAGACAAATCAAAACAGAACAGAACCAAACAAAACAGAACAATGAAAACAATTCGGGATTCAAATCATGATATTAGTCTAACTGACTTTCCCTTTTAGACACTTCCTCCCCTTTCAGTTTCACAATATATACTGTGCATTTTGGATCCCACTAACTCCTTTAGTTTTTTGTACTAGGGAGACAACATGATATTCATTCACGTGACTCTGAACCTTTTCATCCATGAGCATGACCTCAAGTTGTATCCATTTCCCTACAAGCCTCAAGGTTATTTTTCTTTATAGCTGAGTAGCTTTCCATTGGATAAAAATGCCATGTCTCTGTTGTCTTTTCTGCAGCTAATGGGCAAGCTACCCCCACTTCTTTCTGGTTCCCTGTCACATAGAGCATTGTTCTCTCTTCTTTGACTTTCAGTCTATGAACCCTCTTCTGAGTTAAATGTGTTTCTTTTATAAAGCATATTGATGGATCCTGCCCCTGATCCACTCTGCCTGTGTTTCTTTTTATTGGTGAATTGAGGCCATTTACATTAATGGCTATGGCCAACATGCACTGCCTCATCTCTGTCATGCTATTTTCCTGACGTTGGCTGCTTACTTTTCCTCTCCATTTATTTGTCTGCCCGGCTTGGTGATCCCCCTCTGTCGCTGTTGCTGGAACTGTGTTCTTTTTTATCTTTCTCTAGAATGCCCTTCAGTATTCTTTGTAGGGTTGGTTTGGTGGTCATGAACTCCTTCAGTTGTTCTTTGTCATGGAGGTATCTTATTTCTCCATTAATTTTGAAAGATAGTTTTGCAGGGTACATCAATCTGGGCTGGAAGTTGTTTTCTTTCAGGACCTGAAATACTTCACTCCAAGCTCTTCTTGACTTGATGGTTTTTGTTGAGAAGTCTGTCATGATTCTGATGGGTTTTCCTTTATAGGTGATGCTTCTTTTATCTAACAGTTTTTAGTACTCTCTTCTTGTGTTGAATTTTTGCAATCTTGATTATTATATGTCTGGGTGTGGATTTGTTTTGGTTATGGCTAGCTGGAGTTCTATATGCCTCACTTATCTGACTGTTACTTCCTTTTCCCATGCTGGGAAGTTTTCTGATACTATTTCTGTAAACAGACTTTTAATGTCATTTGACCCCTGCTTTTTCATTCACACCTATTATTCTTAAGTTATGTTTCTTTAGATTGCCTTGCAGCCACTAGTTTTTTTTTTTTTTTTTTTTTTGGCAGCACCGGGGATCGAACTTACAACCTCACGCCTGCCAGACAGGTGCTTAAGCCACTGAGCCAAACTCCCGGCCCTAGGTTTTTGAGGCAGGGTCACACTATGTAGCTCAGGTCGGCCTTGTTCTCATGTTGTAGCCCAAGCTGGCTTCGAACTCACAACATTCCACCTACCTCAGCCTCCCAAGTGCTGGGACTAAAGGCATGCATCACCATGCCCGGCTAGCCACTGAATTGTTATTTCCTGGTTCCTTGTTTTTTTAAGGGATCTTTCCTTTCGTGATCACAAGCTGCAAACCTGTCTTCGAAGTTTGAAAGTCTATCCTCAGTTTCTTTCAAGCAGTTTTGCCAGCTTTCAATGGAGTTTTTAATTTCCTAGATATCTCTTTGAATCTGTTTCATATATTCTAAATCTTATATTGTTCACTCAAGGTTTCCCTCATTTTCCTATGCTCTTCCATTTTTTTTAATCTATGTCTTCTTTAGAGGTGCATAGCAATTCTTTTATTATGTTTTTCATTTCTTCTTTTACCTGAGATAATATTTATGTTCTAATCTCTTTTATAGCCTCATGAAGTTTCTTTACTTCAGTTGCCATCACTTCAGAAATTTCAGGTGTGTGACTCCCAGTCTCTTCCAGGTTTGCATCTCCTGGACTTGTTCCAACTTGGGTTGGAGGCCACAGACTGCCCCTTGCTTCTTCATCTTGACATATTCCTGGGTTCTTCGGAACAAGTATGTAGTGGGGTCCCAGGCACATCCTGCATTGGCTAGAATTTCTCTGAAGTGAGACTGTTTGGTTCTTCCAGCCAGTGTTGGCTAGGGATGCACTGTTGCAGAGCTGTCTGCTGCTTTTCCCAGCCTGCACTGGCTCCCTGATGGCTGGTGGAGTGTGCGGGGGGGTAGGGCTGGCCGCCACTTCTATCTGGTTACTGGAGAGGATCTTCCATGATGGCTGCCCGAGTGTACATGGGGGCTGGGTCTGCCACCATCTCCAGACCAAACTGGAGGGAGCAGGGAGCCCCCACGATGGCTGCTGGAATGGGCGTGGGGGAAGAGCTGGCTGCCACCTGTGGACCTGGGCTGGTCACCAGCAGGGATCCTCCACTACAGCCCCTGGAGTGTGCCCAGGGTCAGGGCTGGCCAGTGCCTCCAGACCAAGCTGGGTACCTGTGGGGAACCTCCGTGATGGCCGCTGGAATGTGCGTGGGGTCAGGACTCAGTCCCAGCGATTTACACCAATCTGCACCCAGCTAGGAGCTGCTGGAGGAAGCCCGCAGCAGTTCTGGTTCCAGGCTTGTCTAGCCCAACTCCAAAATGGCTCCAGGCCAATCACTCTCTCCTGTGGGAGGACTGAGTCCTCTGCACTCACCACCAGCCAGTGCAGTCCTCTGCATCCGCTGCTCCCTTCCACCACTGTGTCTCTTTGCAAAGGCCTCTGGGGTCACCAGCTGCCACAGTCACTGTGACCCTGCATCCCTAGGTTCCAACAGTTCCTCTCACACAGTGGGTCCAGCTCCAGGTGAAGGCTCCACCAATCACCGCCATCTTCTTCATTGAAGTTTTTCTTTTTACTCTCTCTATGTGAACTTCAATTCTTACTTTAGATTCTTCTTGGGTCCAGGATACCCACTTCCTTCCTTCTTGTCTTCCCCATGATGCTATATTTCGGCATCTGAACTGTATCTCTCAGAGGCTGTTTACTCTGCTACTTACTGTTCTGCCATCTTCCTGGAAACCTCCAGATTTGTACAATTTTTAACAAGGATTCCAATTAATATTAGGATTTGAAATCCAACAACACATTTCAAATTAAGGTGTTTCCTGCTTTTCCTCATGAAGGAATAACAGAGGTATTTTCTCAACGTGAAGAATTGTAAACTAGACAGAAGACGAGGGAACCCAGGCAGTGGAAAGCAAGGTGAAGGCAGTGCTCCTGTGAAAAGAGGTCGGATCTGGACTCAGCCCAGGCTTCAGGACAGCTGGCACCACTCCAGCAGGACCCCTGAGCATGGGAGACAGAGATGAGATGTGGGATCTGCAGGGCAGGGCTGGAAGAGCAGGGCCTATGTGCGGTGGTGGCCCCCAATTGTAAGGTCCTCAGCTGAGGGCTGGACCGTGCACAACAGGCCAGACATGCAGTGCTCTGACAGTGGACAGCAGCTGCCTGCTGGGAGTGGGAGAAGCCAGCAGGCAGGTGGCTTAGAATGGGGGACAAGCTCTTTTCCATGAGGAAAGACAGAAGCCCAGGTACATCTGTGGTATCCAGTTGTGGCACCCAAGAGGCCACACCATAAGCATAGGAACAGAACTGAAACAGGGCAGTCCTCATGAAGAATAAAACCAGGCTCAGAGGACCAAAAGGATTGGACAAGACAACTGCCTGCAGAATGAAACCAACACAGTTTAGCATCCATAATGTCCATGCAAAGTTAAAAAAAAATTGTAAGAAGCAGGACAATTACTCATTCTCAGAAAGCACAATGCAGACAACAGAAATCAGCAAGGCTAAATTGGACATAATGAGCAAACACATGCAAATTTCAGCAAAGAAATGGAAATTACTTAAGAGAGCAAATACTAGAAAAGTGCACCATCTGACACCAAAAATGTATGGGACAGACTCAAGGACATATTGGTGATCACATAAGAGACAGTCAGTGCATTTAAAAGGAGTTTAAGAGAAATTATACAATATGAGAATACATTTTTAAAAGATTACAAAACAATGAGCAGAGCTTGAGAGCTACAGAACAGTTTCAACTCCCTTAACCTGCATGTAAGCAAGTTCCACCATGGAAATGAGAATGAGTGGGAAGCAGCAGCTTTGAAGATATAGTGAGCAATGAACCAGACTTGGCAAAATAACCCCACCATGTGTGGTGGCACCCAACTGCAGCAGAATCACAGCAAGTTCAGGGCCAGCCTGGGCAACATAGTGAGTTTAAGGCCAGCCTAAACTACAGGGTCAGACCCTATCTCAAAAAAATAAAACAAGATTCTCAGTGAACCCCAAGCATGACACTTATGGAGCACCACAGCTATCTCATAGTCAAACTGATAAATAAAATGAAGTGATAAAAAGAAATTCCCTAGAAAGCTGCTGGAGAAAATGGCATGCTAAATTCAGAACAGCACTGTGAAAGGTCCCAGCACAGTGTACCCACAGCATAGTGTCACAACATGGAGTGGAGTGGATGGTCTCCCAGCACTGGTCAGGTGGCTGGCTATTCCTTCACAGCAGGTTGGCAACTGTTAATTCAAAGGCTTTGACACTAGACAGAGATGTTTACACAACTTGTTGCTTTCAGTGGAGCCCAATCAAGAATTTCCATCATCTGAAGCCTGCCTGCCCTGCACGCATTTGCTAGGTATAAAGGAGACCTTGGGAATCAGGCCCCAGGCTGCCACTGCCCAGGACAGAACCCAGTCAGGGCCCTTCCTCCAGAGCTGCAGGGCTTGCTCTCTTTGGGGCCCACCCAGCTCTGCTACAACTTCATGCAAACCAGGCAGGAGTTGCCCCACTGCTCCTTCTGACCAGCCTCCCAATGCCTCTTACTCTCTTTCATTAAGTACTTAAATAAAAAACAAAACTCAAGGTCTTAACAACTCCAAACTATATGTCTACTGAAGATAGTCTTCAAAAATGAGGGTGAACCAGTATTTTGATAAATGAAAGGGGAGACAATTCTTCCTAGTACACCCACCCAACACGTGAAGGAGCAGTGCCTGAGAAAGGTTGCGGGAAACTTTATGCAAAGGGTACCACTGTGTGCTGGATATACCAGGTGGAAAGTCAGAACTCCAAGGGAGGATGATGATCATTGGAAATGGTAAACATAAACACCTGATTCTCATTTTTTGCTGTTTTAAAACACAACTTGTTACTTAAATAAAAAATCACAATGTATTTTTCAGCTTATATATTATATGACAATTTTGTGTAAAGAGTTGGGGAGAGACAAATGGAATTATAAAAAAGGCAACTAAATATTCTAATGCCCAAGGTAAAAGTGTTTTCAGAAAAATTAAGCGTAAAATTATAAGCTGAATTGACTTCAGAATAGCCTGTAATGCCACATACCAGAACAATAACAGGATCATGCAAGGGTCCATCAGTGTGAAGTGTCTCAATGTCATCTTCAATGCTGTAATCCCACTCCACACCAAGATCTATGAAGGTCCGCGACTTGGCTTCCTCCCCTTTGCCATTTAAAATGTAGTGACCTGTAGCCTGGTTCTTAATAGCTAAAGAAGGGAAATGAATAACCCAAGCATATATCTTATCATGTCACAATTTGAAGATCCATAGCAAGTCTGCCCCCTCCATAAACCAGTGACTATCTTATTAATTAGTATCAGGCAACCAAAATGAGTATTACTTCTACTATTATTCCTATTTCCTTCATTAGGGATTAAGAACTCTCAAAAAGCATTTCCAACTAGTCAATGCCATGGCAAGACAGTTAAACAAGCAAAAATAATGTTTGCAAATATTCTCATTTGAAAACATTGTCAAAGAGACAAACAGCTTCTAACTCATTTATCCTCTATATTTCTGTAGAAGTCAGGACTATTGTGATAATAATGGCTATTTCTCCAGTGATTAATACAAACAGTTTATGTTGAACAGAATATAACATAGTGGCTTCTAAGTGTGATCATTTTTAAATTGGTCAATATATTTATGGCCATTCAAAATACCTGAGCAGATTTACAAGCCAATTGTTTTTCTAATGGTTGCAAAATTCTAAAGTCACATGGGCTCCTTCTATAGTCAGGAAAAGCTGCTTGCTGCCTGCTGATAGAATTCTCACTATATCACTGCTACGGTTTATACATTGTGTCAACTTGAGAAGCCTAACAGCTTAATTAAGGCAGCAGCTCTACATCCTGGGGTATAGAGCACAACCAGTTACCTGGCCATTGTGTCAATTTGAGAAGGTCAGAAGTTTAACTGAGAGACTCAGGAGGGAGCCAGGGGTCTTACTTTATAAACAGCCTCATCCTGTGCAAAGGAAGGCAAGGATGTTTGTGAATGCTACACCCACCCTGGGTGGGGGGGTGTCCTGTGTACTATATAAGGGAGGAGAAGAGGCTTGCTCTTGCCCCTTTTTACTTTGGCTGCTTTTGTTCGGTTGCTGCCTTGAAGTGCTGTCCCCGTGCCATGCCACCCTGCCTTGGAGCCAGCTGATTGTGGACTGAAACCTCCAAAAACTGTAAGCTAAATACACCTTTCCTTCCCTAATTTTGTGTGTCAGGTGTTTTGTCTCAGCAATGAGCAAAAAGTAACCAAGACAATCACAGTCACTATATATTATAAAATAAAATGCTACTCCAGCGGGTGAAAATAATAAATGAACATAAATTTTGAAGGTGTCTATCAGCATGTAAGGATAAATCAGAATACATTTCATAATGATCCCCATCAATGAAGACGTGTAAAAAATATGAAAATTTGTAAAGAGTGGGGATGTAGTCAGTGGTAAAGAATTTGCCTAGCACAAAGCCTTGTATTCCATCCTCAGTTTAATTCTAAACATACTTATTCTCCTTTAGCTTTTAAACTAATTAGTCCACGAATAATCTGAACTTTAGGATGAAAAGTAAGGAATTTAAAACATCAGAGAAAGGACTCTGGTTGAATGTCAGGAGGCAGTAGCAACTAGTAGTGAATATACTTTAAATATTTTTTAAAATAATTGTATGAGACACTATAAAACAGTTAATTTTTAAGTCAACATAATTCCTAAATTTCAAAAATCTTAGGGCTTCGATATATAAAAGTTGTTTATATTTCCACATAAATTCCATTAAAGTGACATTTCTATATGATGCTCTCATAAAAAAAGAAAGAGTCTTCTTTTAGAAATCATATTCAACCGTGCAAATGGATATGGATGTGCTAATCAAAAGCCACCTGACACTTTTCAGATACAGCATGAAGAAACTTTAACATAAGACTAACAAAATCCACCACAGTTGCTTTTCACCCAAAAAACTTGAAGTTCAGTAAAAATAAGGGGAGGTGTATAGTATAGAATCAACCAACCATTTTCAACATAAATATGAATTTTTCTGGTATTATTCATTTAGTACATTAATATATTGTTCTCATCTCTTAATACAGACTGAAAAATGCATAAGAAATACAAACTTGCTTTTCCCTCCTGTCATTACAAACAATCACCATTGTTTACAAAAATTAAAGTTCTGTTTTTAGATAGTTCTTGTTTTAAAGTAAAAATAATTGGGAGAAATGACAAAACCCACATAATACTCAACTAAGCACTTACAATCATTTCTCTTTGCCTGCATATGTCCACCCATACACACAAAGAGAGACACACATACACAGACATCTGTATGTGACTTCTTTGACCTCTGAGGGCTGAAGTGCATAGTAAAGCAGAGCCAGCAGACAGCACACTTACCAAGAATGTGAGGGGAAGCCTCGTCTTCTTGGATTAACACATGTCTAGCCCCAGGGGGGACATCGAACATCTTAAGGTACCCTGTGCATGTGTTGTGAACGTGGGAGGAGGCAAAGGAGAAACAGCAACAACGATGGTTAGTGCAGCAGCGCTTCCTCGGGTCCCAGCTGCAGAAGAGGGCACCCATAAAACGGAAGAAGCGGTTTCAGAAGTTAACGTCGAAGCACGGCAACATCCCGTGAGATCAGAAGAAATTCATTTTAATTAAACAAGAGGAAAAGTTAATCTCGAAACCAACTTATGAATCGTTTATCTTGTGTTGAACTATGAATCATGTCAACAACAATTCAGGCAAATACTGTACTTTCCTGTGTCCTTCTATGTAACTCTCATTTTCTAAACCATCCTTTTAAAGTGGGGAAATTTTTCAGTAAAAGTCCTTGGGTGCTAAATTTCTGGAGATATTTTTCCTGCCCCAATGTACTGTTTTTAAAATATACGTGACAGTTACAAATAGTTCAATTATTAATTACTAGAAGTATTTTACTTCCAGAATAAGAGCCTACTTTATTCTAAAAAATTATAAAACAAAAACTGGTGAGTGGATTTTTTCTTGTTATTAGCAATGAATCTTAAAGTTTTAAATGGGTTGCATGTGGAGCTATTTCAAAATTCATGTTGTAGATTTCACCAAACCACTCGGGTTGAAGATTGTGCCAGGCACCCATTATATATTGCTTTACATGTACCCTAAGCTCCACTGTCTAGGCTGAAAATGATAAAATCAAGATGATTAAAACTGGTTGCTCTGAGTTTTAAAATTATATATCATTCCTATTATTGTCAATGTCATATATGAGAAAACTTCTTAATATTATCACATGTCCCCAAAATTATCTTACGGTCACTTAGAATTAAGATCCTTACTATAGATCAGCAAGTAGACCAGATGTTATGTTACAGTTCTATCAAAAATAAATGAATGCACAAAGATTATCACCTATATGTTCAGTACATTATGGAACACACAATTTACACAATACAGGATGAGTATTAACAGAAATTCAGTGACTGATACAAAACTGATAGTAGGAAAAACATGTTTTTAAAAAATTTGTCTACAATTAACTGGTACCTATGGGTAGATTTGCCTAGCCTTTCACCATGTTTATCAGGGTCCTTAGGAAATGAAGTGGCCATTGATGGATCAGAGTGTCCTACACATGGAACCCTAAAGTGAAGCCCAACACATGAAAGGTACTATTTTTGCCTGAATATGTCATGGCTAGAAGGAGCATGCTTAAAATGCAGCACACAGCAAAACAGCTTGATGCCATTTATGGATGCCCATTTTTTTCTGCAGTTTTCTACAACTTACCCAGTATATTTTTAGCTTCTCTTGTTTCAACAAGAGAAATATTACGAGCTCCTCTCGGTAAGGTGAACGCACCTCTTGTTTTCCCTTAAATAGAATGTCTTTAATTAGTGGCGGTTTCATGTTTCTCAGTGTCTTGTGTTTCACTGACTGTCCCATAAGCCTATGTATTTCACTAGATGTTATAAAATATGTTCTGTAATTTTATGTGTCAAACTAAAAATATATTTACAGTCGTTAGCTAATGCCAAAACTGTAAATAGTCAGTGAAACCAAGACTAAGCTTGAATTCAAAATGGTATAGGTGATTTGAAGCTGAATACTTGCAGAGTTCATTTTCCAGTAACTTGAATTCTTTATGGCACCTCTTGCTTAAATGTTTCCCTGTTGGAAAAGGTTAATTAGTCATTGAATTACTATAATGGCAACATTAATGCAGAGAAATGGATGTTAGATTATCCTTGAAAAGATGGAATCTGTGTAAATAATGAACAATTTCTCGTGTTCTTTTGACCTAAATTTGCTGGTTAAAATAATTTTTGAGGTAGGTGAAAGACAGTATCATTGCCTTACTATATGTACTATAGAACAAATGATCATGGCAAAAACCATTTTGCTTTAATTACCTGACTCTGGAAATAAAACAAATTAATTATTTTGCACCCAAAAGAAAAGAATACCATGTAACTACACTAAAGAAAGAACAGTTCATTATTTCACAGTGAGGTGGGGAACATTACATTTGATTTCACTGAAACCAGAAGATATAGTACGAGAATCTTTAAGAAAGCACCATATCCATTTTACATTTAAATCCTTAATTCTCAGAAGCATTTGCCCAATAAATTCTTATTGAATAACTGAATATTTGCTACAAACTCAGGAAAGTACTTAATAATAAATGTTTGGATTCAAATATTTAATGAAAATTCCAACGAGAATTATGAAACTATTAATATTTTTACATGTGGTTTGTTACATGAAGATAGTTTTCAGTTCCATCTTTTGGACCACGAATGTGTATCTAAATTCATGTTCTAGGCAGTGCAGGAAGCACAGAACTTCTCACACGATCAGTCAGACCTTATTTTTTGGTTGCATCTCAAATTATTTTCAAGTAAAAATTTTAAAGTTATGTGAAACATAGCTCCTAGATTTATTGATTTACCAACAGGACAAAATGTTCATTTTTAGAATAAAAGAAGTAAAAACAATGTAGCATTTTAAAAAGTTACATTTACTTAATGATTTGTAATGTTTTTAACTACTGGCTAACAATTTACGTGTAATGGATAGTCAAAGAAGGCATCAGTTCTATTTCCATTTTATTAAAAATGTAAAATAAAATATAACACATCTTGTTGCTAACTAGTATAATTGATACTGACTTTGCATTTAGTAGATATTTTCTCATGATAAGTGCTGTGGAGTATGAATTTAAAAATTTTTAAATAGTTCTCTAAGAGACAGTTTAAATTAAAAATCATCAGCTAGGTTTTGCCATGTTTACTGAGAAAATGCTGCAATGCTGCAGTCTCAAAATCATTGGTGCTGGAGAAGCATGTCATGCGAGAGCCAGCCCCGTCTTACCAAGCTTCCTGGGAGTTCTCGTGAATGTCCCCTTCACAGTGCGACAGTGAGAATTGTCTCCTCCACAGACGCCACATTTGTCCTCAACCTTGTTGGAACCAATTTCTTTATCACAGCCCACTTTCTGGGGAAAGAAGATGCTAAATGTGGCTACTTCTTAATGTGCCAGGCACAGAACATCATTCAGACAACAATGAACCATTCATTCAACAATAGCCATCCTTAGCATGTCTGTACCAAACTCTCACGACAGTCGCAGAGTTTCACGTGTCAGTCTTTTAAGGAACTGCTATGGAATCAGATGAGCTACAGTCTCATCCTTATCAACAAAGGATAAATGTCTTCAGTCTGATGAAATGGTTCTTACATCACAATTATCTCAATCATCTTACTTACATTTCCTGAGCACAGATACAGCTGATGTTGGGAAACTAAAACCAAAACAAAACCAAAAAACATGGTGCTTTTCCCTTGTGTTCTTCATATTTATAAAGATAAATAAAAATATCGAGTCATACACTATAACTATATGGTTACGCACTGCATACAGTCATGTAGTCTATAAAAGTCACTGAGGACATAAAACTTCCTGGAAGTGCTGGACACTTCCACAGGTCCTGGGGAATACAGAGTGGACAGTGGTTCAGAAGCAGAGAGGCAGAGTGGTGGGAACTGTGGTCCAGAGGCCGGGGTAGGGAAAGTCGCCCTTGAGTCAGTGGAAGGGGAAAGTTTTGCTGAGTGCAGTGGTGGCTGTGAAAGGCATGGAATACCGGGTCCAGTGTACATTCTCACACTGACTAGACAGAACCACTGATGGTTTTCAGGACTGGCGCAGGTCCCTGAGGTAATCCAGTGTGGAATAACGACACCACACCGTACAGCACTATATTTAGAAGACTGGCATGGCACAGGCAAGGAAAGTCATCGTGGCATGTGTATTTCATGCACCTGGTACGCTGCCAGGCAAACGACGAAGGCGACAGACAGCCTAGTGCTGGGGTCTGTACAGTCCTTCTCAAGGCACGTGTTGGGAACTCATCCCCCAGTGGGACAACACTGAGTGGCTGGGGCTAAGCAGGTGTGGCAAGACCCTGAGACCTTGGCCACCTGAGACCAGTGGCCGTTGTTCTGGAGAAGTGGCTTACAGCACAAGCAAGGGCCTTAGTCCCCTGGTCACTTGCCCACCTGCCCTTCTCCTCTACCTGAAACACAGCAGGAGCTGGGCAGGCACGTCCCACTTGGTGCTGTCTGGGCCTCAGCACCAGTCAAGGCCCAGTCTGCTCTGTAAATGCCCAGTGCTTGAGACCTGAGGGGTTGCTGACTTCGACAGATGCTGAGGCGGTAAGAAACAGACATCCGGAGTTACTGTGTTTCAGCAGATAAGGATAATTTCACATGAACTGAACTTTGAACATTAGCAAGAAATAAGCTGCAGTTTTTTTTACAAGTATTAAATGGCACAAAGTCGTTTTGCTTCTTCAGAACTTTTGTTTTGATGTGGGAAATGTTTAAGCTTAGAATCAATTTAGAAAGCGAGAGAGACAGAAAGAGACACTTGTGCTATCATTTGAGCAAAAGACAAAAATACACTCAGCACTGGGTCTTTTAAGACCCAGTATTTTCCTTGCAGGCCCTGGCCCAAGGTGTTCGGGCTCACACGTTCTCCGTGGCGATGATCGTGACCAGGGCATGCGGCTGGCAACTGGGAAACTACCCAACTCTGAGTCCGCAGGGCTGGACTGCTTCCACCTGCGCCGCTGGTGTAAAACACACTACCCCGACGCGGGCCGCAGGGCACTCACCACGCACTCGCCGCGCACGCACACGCCGTGCGGGTCCCGATAGGAGCATCGTGTGCCATCGTGAACCAGCTGCCGCATGGACACCGTGGCCCCTGTCTCCCGGGACTGGCAATACAGGTGGCATCGTTTCCTGGCTGCAGGAGAGCAGGAGGAGAGTAACTACATATACATAATGTGGTGTTCGCACAGCACGGCTCACCTCAATCATAAAATACGAAGTTTCAACACGGGCTCCAGACAGCAAGAGGGCACTGTAAAGACACACAGCGAGGAGGAGGGAAAGGCGCAGGGAGGTAGGGTGCATGCGGCACATGTGCTTCGCAGTGCGTGAGGAGTCACTGCTTCCCTCCCACGGTGGCCTGGCGCAGGGAACCATGCTCTGGGACCTGAGCCAGCAGGGACCCATCTCCCGGGATGTGCCGACCCACCTGCGGCACAGCTCAAGTCCACCGCAGCTTTCAGAAACAAATTCTAAACCAGCTTGATTTATTTTATTTTATTTTATTTATCTATTTTACCAGCTTGATTTTAGTAATGCTCAGAGAGCTGATGGAGCCCTCTTTGGTCCAACACCAAACATAGTTTGCACCTCTCAGAAAGGCTCATTAATTAATTTATATGACTCATTTTCCCAAAATAATGCATTTCTTCTGAATGTAAGCTGAATTCCTGCGTGTATTCATCTTTCCTTTAAAACAGCTTTAAACTGAATCCATGATGTACTAGATCAATGACAAATATGTAACTATTTTTTTTTACCCCTAAGAAATACGGCAAGAGGTTACTATTTGGACACATTTTACCAAGAATTCAAGGAAAAGAAGTGGAATATTAACAGGTAATTCCAGATTTTTGTTTGTTGGATTTTTTGTTCTGTTTGGTTTTGTTTTTGAGATAGCATCTCACTATGTAGTTCAGGCTGGCCTTAACTCACTATGGTCCAGGATGGCCTCAAATACATGGCAATCCTCCTGCCTCAGCTTCCCTAGTGCTGAGATTACAGGTGTGCACCACCATGCCCAGCTCTGAATGTATTTTTCAACAACTAGTGTGCAATACAAACGTAAAAGGGTAGGAAGTGACTTTTGTTTACTAAGTAATGGTCTTTTCTTGGTTCTGACCCAGCTATACACATGAACTATATTTCTCTCTAGTTATTCCAAAACAAAAGATCACACTTATCCAGAAGAATTTCCTATGGAGAGATTTTAGCTGAATCAGGAAATTCTGCCTCTGACAGGTATCACTTACCAGCGGGCATTTCCTTGGTGAGGGTGGTTGTGCTGTTTGCCAGGAACATTTAGGCACAGTCCCCAGTTCTAGAGAGGGGAGCCATCTGCTGCCCAAAGCTCTGAGGCCAGACCCCCAGCACCAGGTTCCCTCAGTACTGGCAGGGTCAGCAGCGCGGGGCCGGAGGAGTGGGTACTTACGGTCAGGGTGCTCGTGTGGCAGCCAGTGGTGCTTGGTGCTCTGGAACTCGAAGTGAGAGTTCCGCTGCTGGCACTGCTGTGCCCGGAAGTCCTCGAAGTGCTTCTGGCACTCTTCCGTGTTACATAGCTGGTACTCGAAGTTGACACCGGGGCAGTCCTGACCACCGTTGATGGGCCTGCAGGGGAGACAGCACTGCAGAAGCTCCTGGGCCGGCTGCTGAAGCGCAGCTACCGCGCAGGGCCGGGGCTGGGGCTGGGACCAGGTCACCGCGACCTGTGCTTCCGCCTCCACCTGTCCTTCCCTCAGGTCCCCTGCTATTCCTGTGTGGGCAGACCCTCAAACTCAACCTAAATCATCCTTTCCAGTGTAAAGAAATAAAAAGTATGCATGTGGGCTCAAGAGCCTTAAGTCTGTCTCAAGCATAAAACACAAAGGTGCAACTCAGACAAAGTGATCTTAGCTCTCTGGCTCTGTTCCTCCTATGTAGAATGCAAATAGTAACACCATGCTCCTTCGCAAAACACTGAGGGTCCAATGAGATATATATTTAAGGTGCTTATGATAAAGCCTGGCTTACAGCAGAAGCAAGCTGCACTTCCATTCTGATCCCGTGTTACTTTCTCCATATTGCCTTCATCTTTTCCTGTAAAGATGGGTATGTGGTACCGATGGTCTCTATCAAAGGCATATGCAAACATCCCACATCAGAGAGAGAGGGCTGCCCACATTAAATCCTAGGCTGGGAAAAGCAACCTACATTTAACAGTTTCATTATTTTTCTACATCAGAAAACAGTTCATGGAGCATATGACAGGGCCCGAGTGATGTCAGCCCAAGCAGCAGTGAGGGACAGTGAGAGTGAAGAAGGTGGGAGTGAAACCCCCTGGCCCTGGGTCACCTGTCACCACCCTAGCTGCCCTCTGCAGTGACTGTGCTTCCAGGGCACAGAATGCAGCAGGCATGCCCCAGATGCTCCCCAGGCCCTGCACTGAGGGTGCTGTGATCTGCCTTCCTTGGGGCCCTCAACACTCTCGAAAGCATTTTCTCCAGAAAATCTCTCATCTTCCTGTAAAGTTTTTGTCTTCATTACTTCACAGTCTTCACAAGATACATAAGTGATTTATCCAAAAATCACACTGGCTTATGAACTTCGAAAATTCTTTTTTGTGTCCTATATTTCATGTGCACTTAAACAGAACACCAATAATGTGACAAGAAGTCTCTTCCAGGCTACCCAAACATACAAGAATTGCAGAGACTCTGCTCACGTGGGGTTGTTGCACTGGCGAGTCCTGAAGCGGACACCAGTTCCACACGTCCGGGAGCAGGAGCCGAACTTGGTCCAGGAGCCCCAGTTGCCGTCTTGCTTCTGCTGATTGGCGTTCTTCCACATGCAGTGCCCTTTGTAGCACCACTGAGGACAATGACAAAGGCCATTATGAAAATCACACGGACATTGAAGCTGCAGTTGTTTTACGAGAGCAACCTATATAAAGTCTTCACTTTTTTCTTCTGTTTCTATTTTTCTGACGAATCATTCAAAACATCCAGAAGCAATTATATCCTTAAGACTCCTAACGGAAGGGGAATTTAAACTTGTATTTTTATTATAAAATTAAATGAAAAAAACAACACCCACTCGGACAAGTTTTTAAGTGATACAATCATCAGCAACAGACATCCTAACCGGGATTTTCCGTGTACCCAGCTTTGCCAGGAGGCATCATTCTACCTTCATCTCCATTACCTGTCCCAGCTGAGGGTTTTCTGCTAGTCACAGATTCCCCTTTAGAATGACAGACAAGACAATATATGCCTCCACTCAGAGAATAACCGACACAGTATTCAAACCACATTTAGATTTCAAAGCACTCATTACTTTATGAAATTTAATTCACAATGATCCTGATAGGTCAGATAATGATCTTACTCCTTTATATGAGGGAAATTAAGGCCCAGAAGGGTCTAGAGTAGTGGGTGCCACCTGCCAGGGTATAGGTAAGGGGCTGCCGTCACCCCAACACCAGAGGCACCTTATCAAGGTGCTCTGCATGCAGCAAGTACTCTAAGGTACTACTTATTTTCCTAATATTTTTACTTGTTTAGTCATACTATATACAATAAAACAATTTTCTTTAAACTTGACTTTGGTATAATTAAGTATAACATTTATAGTCAAGGGAGATGGATGTCAAGAGCTTATGACAGAGTATTGTTCTTTAATAAAACAACAACTTATTACTTCATTATTCCTCTGGAGCCTAATTAATATTCTCTGTTACTAAATCTTCCCAAAGAAAACAACTATATATCACACAGTTAGCACAGAGTTAGACACAATGTAACTATTTGCAATCATTGGTCTTATTATTATTATGTACAATTCTCATCACAAGTAAGTTTATGCATTTTAAACTGACCTTTAAAAGAACTAAAAGCCGTATTAATCTTCTTTGCCGGCTTTTTGTCCTGCCTACAATATCTTATTTATAAACGAGGTTCTTGGATTTGAGCACTCAACAGGCCTTTGTTTGGACCCTTGCCCTTGAGTAGCGTGAACTGGCTCTCCTCCAGTCTGAGCACCAGTCCTGACTGCAAGATCCGAGACTGAAAGCCCGAGGAGCGAGGCTGCCTCTGCAGGGCACGCTCACAGGAGGACTGGCAGCTTTCCCAGGTTGGGATCCAGTGAGTAAACCAAACCCTGGCAGGGGGCAGAGATTCTGCTGAACTGCCTTTTCCCAGCCTACACTGGGCTGAATGGTGGTCCCAAGGGTGACAGATCCTAATCTACCTGTAAACCTGGCTTTATCTGGAAAAAAGGTCTTTGCAAACGCGATTACACTAATGACTTCAAATTAGGGCTCCTATTCTGGTTTATCCAGGTGGACCCAAACTGTCACCACACTCATCCTCCTCAGAGAGGAAGCCAGCCTGGAAGAGGCAAAGGTGAGAGGGTACAGGGGCCAGTGCAGGCCAGGAGGAGGAGGACAGGGGCCGGGCCGCAGTGGGCAGCGCTGGCTGGGAAGAGGAGGCCAGGGGCTGGGGAGGGAAGGGAAGGGGTCGTCCTGCAGGGGTCGGGCCACAGGGGCCAGCACGGACCGGTGGGCGACGGCAGGGGCCAAGGCAGGCCGGGTAGGGGAAGGCGGGGTCCGGTTCACAGAGGCCAGCACGGGCAGGGCCAGGGCGGCCGCCGGTGGACCGTGCCACGCAGGTGGTCAGGTGCCCTGTCTACCGCTGATGGTAGCTCGGTGAAACTGTCTTTGAATTGCTGGCCTCTGGAACCATAAGAATAAATTGCTGGTGCTATAAGCCATAAAAGTCATGACAGTTTGCTGCAGCGGTGGACCCCAGCGCACCCCACCTTACCGAGCCCTGGGGCCGCGCTTCCCACAGGAGACTGCGCAGCGACACCATGGCGCTGCGTCCGCGCAGGAGGCAGCACGGTCGGCACGCGCATGCGCACACTCACCTTCCCAGCGGCGCACTCCGTGCCGTCCAGCGGGGGCCCCTTCTTCGTCTTACAGAAGTAGGGGTTGTCAGGGTGACTGCACCACAGCTGTTTGCACGGGTCGAAGGTCCGGAACTAGAAGAGAGCACAAACCCTCTGAATGATGCAGACAGGCACCAGCCACAGGCCACACACAGTTCCTGCAGATGCTCTGTACATTTTCAGATCAAGTTATGGGCAAAGTTATGATACGTGAAGAAAAAATATGTAAAATTCCATGTAAACCGAGCGTTGTGGCGCACGCCCATCCCAGCGCTGTGGAAGCAGAGACAGGAGGGTCGCCCCCAAGTTCAAGACCAGCCTGAAATACATAGTGAGACCCTGTCTCAAAACAAATGAATAAAAGTCCAAATAGAATACATGTATTTTGCTTTTGTAAAAGAGCAGTGATAAGCAATGACTTGTCTGAGTTCTTCTGCTCGACTTTTAATGTTTCTGCCCATGTCATTTGCCCTTTATGGCTTTCAAATAGATAATACTGGAATTTTAAAATGTGTTAGCATTATTATGAAACTAAAATACTGAAATCTTATTACAATGGTTGGATAGCTCTCAAGCTATCAGAATGACTTCCCTTTATTCCTGCAAGTATGAACTAGTTAGATATAAATAATAAAAATGCTCCTGATAATCAGTTGATTAAAAGTAGAAAATATTTGTCAAATTTTCTGTGTAACATGAGGTGACCCGATGCAACAAAATATCATAATACATTCATGCAGTTCCCATATACCTGATCCTCACAACAACTCCTGAGGAAAAGAGGCCACAAGTTAAGATCATAGTCAGTTACAAGGTTCTACTAGAACCAGGATAGAACTTGGGTTTTCTCACTCTTCTGAATGGTTTTTATTTTCCTAAAACACTATTATAATATCCAGATGTTTATGTAAACAAACACATTTGTATGTACTCTTCACCTGCTCTTTTTCTTTCTAAATGTAAGCATCTTACCATTCTTCAGGCAGAGTTTTTAAAAACATTAAACACAGCCGGATGTGGTTATGCGTGCCTGTAATTCTTACACTTGGAAGGCTGAGGCAGGGAGACTGTAACAAGCTCAAGGCCAGCCTAGACTACACAGTGAGTTCAAGGTCAGCCCTGACTACACAAGACTATGTCTCAAAAAACTTAAAAATATCATAAACAAACACAGTATATCCGTGTATTTATTACCTATACTGCTAATATGCTAATTAACTCATACATAACCCTTGTGTTCACAGATATAATCAGTGCTCATTTTAGACCAGGATTTTTTGCTGTTGTTCTAAAAATTGTACTTTTCCTTGACAATAACACAAAGTTTTAGAATTCTCACTTCTGAAAGACCAAAACAGGTAATTAAGAGCTCACAGTGTACACCTTACAGACAGACCAACTGGCTCTATATGAAGTTTTCAAACAGCAGATCAATGTTTTATCAATAGCAATAAATACTTCTATTTTCTGAAAGTAACACAAGAAAGTAACCATATAAAAACCCTTTCTTTGTATTTTCTAAAACTACCAAGGATTGGTATGGAAATGTAACAGAACATCCCTCTGATCTGGATCTTTACACTAGGAACACTAGGCTTAATAAATTCCATGGAGCAGTTATTATGTGCCTGAACTATCCTAACCATTTTAATTGTACTACCACATCCAATCCTCATACCAACCTGCAAGATAAATGCTATTGTTACCCACATTTTATGCATGAGTAAGCTAGATGAAATAAGGTATCTAAGGCCACATGTTTAATTAACATTAGGACTTGATCCATCCAGACTATGAGACCCGTATCTCTGGCCTTTGCACTGAGCCGCCTCTCTAGCCCTCTTTATTGTAGTTTATTTATATACTTGTTTTTATTTCTGAGATGGAGTCTGGTGATGTCACAAAATTGCCTCGCTACCTTTGCCTTTGAGATGCTGGGGTCACAGCCAAGCATGACCACACCCCTCTGGATGACCATGCTACACAGTTGCTTACCACATAAGACACCACATAACCCTTCTTAGGACCACAAATATGCAGAACACTGGCCAAGGAGCCAAAGAAAAACAATGTATCTAACCCTTAAAAGTCATCTCTGAAAAATTAAAGGAAGAACTGCATCTAAAGATTTAGAGCAGGAGAGCCTCAATTCAAAGCTGAACTCCCCTTTTTAGCAGAAGTGTGACTTGAGTGAGTTGCTTATCCTAAGTCTTAGCTTTTTCTTCTGTAAGATAAAAAGTTTATCATCTTCCTTCTAGTATATCATGAGCATTAAATAAGGCAGTATATTTAAAACATTTGGTTTTTGCATTTAAATACAGAGCAAACACATGATAATTGGTAGATATTCTTATACTTGCACTGGTGAGTCTGCAAGGCTCATGAATAGATTTCAAGATGAAAAACTTAAATTGACTGTGGGTAACTTACTGCAGTGCACATTTTGTAACCAACACCAAAATCAAAACGACATTGCTCATCCATAGAATAATTTATTCCAGGAAGTTCTGGGAGTTTGGGCCAATCATGTTCAAAAGGGTCATCAAGCAGACAATCATAGGAACTGCAGGAAGGAAAAGATTACTTATAATTAAATGTTCACTTTTAAAAACTGTGTCTTAACAATAAATAACTCAGCTTACATACTCTAGAATATCATCAGATGATAGAGCAAATTCACAAAAGGGAAATGAAGGAAAGGGGATGGAAAAAAAAGAATTGAAGAACAAAACCTTGAAAAGAGAGCTTTTGCAAATGGGAAGGGGACCAAGCATTGGAGGGAGCGAGGAGGGAGGGCAGAGGCAGGGATCAAAACAAGAGAAAGAGAGAGCTGGGATGTATGAACTCCCCATGGTAAATGGAATTGCTATATACTTACTACAAGCATGTACTAATTAAAAAGGAGTGAATGCAAATATTTTAAGGGGGATTAATCGCAATGTGTCTTTTATTGTAGTAAATCCTTAAAATTAAGACCAAAAGCATATGTTCAAAGTTTTTTGGTTTTAGTTCAATTTAGAAAAAGATTGTTCATCTTTGTGCATTCTAAAAACTAAACCAAGCAACACACAGGAAAGAGCTGGCTCATTTCACTAACTGAACCCCACAGGAATGGAAGGATGGACCCCGACACTATGGGAAGGGGGAGGGCCCAGCGCTCAGGACCCACATGAGCTCCCTCACCCCCACTCCTAGATTCCATGAAGAGGTTACTGAAGAGAAATCACATCTTTCTTAGAACTGGGCCAAGTTCCAGCCTGTGCCTTAAAACGTGGGGTTCCATTATACAATTATAGTGCCCGAACCACGGAGTCCTAAGATGTTTATTATCAATGACTGCTTTTGCTGACTGGGAATTTTGTGATGAGCAGAGTTCTAGGAGTCAGCTATCCGTCTGGGGCTCCCCTAGAGGCCCTGGCATGCGGTGGGCACGTACTGGATGTATCTCCGCAGCTCCTGACCACTGCAGCGGGACCAGTGGTAGCGGTGGAAGGCCGCCTGCACCAAGGGCGCCATGACGCTGCCCATGGCAGTCTCGTCACCACACCGGTTGCCTTGCCCGTCATGCTCCATCCCCAGCCTGCAACACAAAGCAAGGAGACCTCACAGCTGTGAGTTGCAGCCTCTGCTTCACTTCTATCTTGACGGCAAGTACTGGAAAGGATGTGGTTTTTAAGTCAGTGGCACTCTCTTGGAGCAGCTCCACAGACTGAAGGAGAGAGCAATCTGACAGCCATGCCTTTCTTATTCTGGAGCTCTGCAAAGCACAGGGTTGCAGGACAGTCACTCATTCATTGACTTTCAGCTCCTCACACTCGGTAAGGGATGAGAACCACATGCTGGCATGCATTCTGCCCGAAGTGTGAACAATACTGGGAGAAGTGGAGAAAAGACCTTTTATTTCCTTTTAACTGTCAGCAGTGACTTACACATGGCCAGTTTCATGGGCTACTACAAAAGCAGATGAAAACCCATCCTCGTGATTCAGGGTGCAGCTCCTCACTGGATGACACATGCCTGTGACTGGAGCATATCCTGCAGAGAATGACAATTACTTTCATTTTCATTTTATGAGAAAACTCATTAAGAATTACTACTGGACCTTTGCCTAGGGGAAAATAAAAAGCAAGCTTTTCAGCTAACAGAGGCAGCATTATTTCCTGACTAGCCTTATGCCACATTCTCTTGGGAAAGCCACAGGTAATCATCTCTAAAAGGATTCATTGGGTTTGTATTTTCTTCTTTCCTGAAGGAAGGAGTTGCCTGGGACTGGCATTCTGTTCTGCCCCTAGCTGAGCCCTGCCTTTCTGTCTCAGTAAATGGACTGTGATACTGTGGTACTGGTGAAGGGAGCCAAAAATCCCACCAATGTGGAAAAGGAAACCATCAGTCTGCTTTTCCAATGTCCACATCAGAATTTATTAGGTAAATGGAAGAAAACTCTTCAGCAGCAGTCATTCCTCAAGGCATCTCTTTTCTCCCTCCACACAGTGGAAATCACAGGGCATTTTTACAGCATCCCCCCAGACCCCCTAATGCACAATCATTATTGTAAAAGCAAGTATAATTCATTATAGTATTAAGTAGCCTTTACCATTATGAATTCCACAGAATACTGGAAACAATAGTAAGAAAACATGCTTGGCTAGGGAGAAGAGAAAAGTGGTGGTAGAGATCTAAACACTTGAACAGACTGCTTGAGTTAGGATTGCTTTTGAAAAGCCACGCCCATTAAGTGTTCCTTCTACATATGAATGCTAATACCTTGCATTCCAGCAGGTCCAAAGTCTTGTCTGGTTAAGAAAATTGCATGATCATGGTGCTCGGAGTGGTTGGGATCAGATTTTTGTTGTTGGCAAGCCCAACGACACACATTCTCCAAGCTCCTGGATGGGTTTCCCCTTTCTATGAGGCTGATGGACTGAGAGGAAAAAATATGTTAAAGACAGACTAACATTTTCCCAAAGGCTTCCTTTAGTAACTTTCTGTGAAGCAGAAATCTGAGTCATAATATGTTCAATATATGATTTAGTAATACTATTTAGGGCATTAGATACCTACTGTGGTTTGGGAATTTGAAATGCCCATGAGGATATCTGCATGATATTTAACACTTCTTGTGAGATGATTAACAGATACAATAGATGAGCAAGTCACATGCCAAGATTTGCTGTTTTCAGGCAACTCATCAATAATCATTTGGATAAGAATTTTAGCAGTCTAAACTATGGCTTGATTCTGCTTAGATTTTAAATTGCATAGATGTTAAGAACAAAAGCAGAAGGAAGGATTCTCATGAGGCTTTATTCCAGAGATATAAAAGTAAAAGATTTTTGTTAAGAGTTTTGTATATTTTTTTGGTCCAGAAATAATCAGCATGTGGAAAGAATAGAAATTTCTTCCATAACTGGCAAGGCTAGTCAAAGGTTAGTTTATGAAGAACAGTCAGATTATATTAACTTCACACTGGAAAAAACAAAACAAAACAAAAAACAATTTTTCAACCTCATGATAAGGAGGAGGGACAGACCCTTATCTTGTAGTTCCTGGGAATCTTGCCATGTTAGGGTCTACAGTTCAGAGTTCAGAGGTAGAGGCCCAGAGTGTTCTGATAGAATGAGAAACTGAATTTGGAACCCAAAAGGAGCCCTGACTTGGCTGACAGGCTGAGAATTTTGTTCAGTTTCAGCAAATGTTAACATCAGTGTTTACATTCTTAATAAATTAGACTGATTTGTTATATGCTGGTCACATATTTATCCAAACAAGTGATTTAACAACCTACAGAAGGCTGTAAACATCGCCTGCTGGAAATAACATCTATTCCTTGATAGCCACCCAAGTAGGTCAGGTTTATGGGACAAACTAAAGATCAAGGACTCCCTGTCATTAGACATAGATAACTGGATGTTAAATATATAATGAAATGTAAGCATATCGGTTTCTCCTGTTTCCTAAATGCACAAATTCATTAGGACTTCACAATCACAAGGATCAATTATGGGAGAAGGATGTATAGTTTACACATTAAGAACATTGCCAAGTTCATCTCTTCCTCTACATTTCCCCCTCAAAGGGAGATGCTTTTATCCTTTTCATTGTTTTCAAGGACAGGGACAGAACCTGTATCATTTTAAAATTGGTTAAAATCAGTTATATTACATGAAATGCATTCTGAGAACCAAGCTTTTGTTTTTGAAAAGTACTGAAGTTCTTTTAAATGGAAAATACTATTTCATTTTTATTATTTTTTCATGAGTACACATTGGTAGTGCCTACGATTTGCCTTCCTCGCGGGGAGGAGGAACCTGTGCATAACATAGCTCCATGCCTGTCCCCTCCCTCCATCTCTCCATCCCTTCCTATTTGATAACCATCCATCTCCTTATCTCTGGGTATCTTTTATTTTGCTCTTTATTTATACTTTATGTTTCTCATATAAGAGAAAGCAGTGATATTTACGCTTCTGTGTCGGATTTATTTCACTAAACATTATAGTCTGAAGTCTCCTACAAACGACTGGTTTCACTTTTAAATATGAAAAGATATATGTAAAATAGTCTTTTTAACAAATTGAGAGAAGGCAAAAATCTCATCTTTTTCTTCAGTAACACAGTCGAAGCACCTAGGCAGAGTACGTCACATAATAGGCACTCAACAGTATAGACATTTTGAATGAATCTACAAATCACACACTTGGTAATCATAACTCATCTTCCCTGGGGGTTGCTGTACTGGGGATTACCTCTTGCACTGAACTACCCCCAGCCCTCTTTTTTAAAAAAATTTTTTTTGAGGCAGGGTCTTGCCAATCTCAAAGTTATGTAGGCTGGGCTTGGACTTTTACCAATCCTTGTACCTCAGCCTCTTGGAGGCTGTTACCTCTTTTAATGGTACACACTCATTTTTACTCATGCAGTTCTATCTATACTAAGGATAACTAACTAGAGAGAAGTAAGTCAATGACAGAACCATAAAGATCATTTATTATCTGCAGAAATTCAGAGATCTCTGCTCATTGTGGCAGTTTCTCCTCTCAACTGAGCACCACCAGGGCTCTACAAGGCAGCTGCAGCTTCTGGGATTCGGGACTCCACTGCCAGCCCAGGCCCTGACGTTCACAGTTCCCACAGTGGAAGGCAGTTTACCTTTGCATAACCCAGCATGATCATGCGTACCAGGACCACATTCATATGCACTCCAAGGGACTCATCGTGGTAAATTTCATTCACCTAGAAACAAAAGAAGGAACTGCTGAAAGAAAGAAAGGTCTCACAAAGGATTTCATGACTTGTGCAACATTTAAGGGGTCAACCCTGGAAACTGCCACAAGTATGCAAGTTGAATGACTTTTTTCCTTCAGATTTAGTTTAAGCTGAACTCTGAAGTGAAGTAATTTATCCTGAGTTTTGGGGTAATCCTTAAACATGTGAATTACTGATTTTGTAAATTCCATAGTAATATCAACACAGAAAATGTGTTTTGACGGGGCTTCATTATACCACTGTAGTACCAAAGGGTCAGCACATGTGTGATGTGACATGTGTGTACTATGAGGAGGAGGATTGTCAGTCAACCTGTGCTAGACTAGAGTCACCCCGCGGGAAGGGCAGCAGGCACAGACTCGAGGGCGTCCATGCCGCCGCAGGAGCGTGTGCCTGGGAGCAAGCCAGGCCGGGTGGTTCCATGTGATAAGCGATGGTGATTTACTGTGGCAATGACAGGCGGCTCTCTTGCTTCCCCCTTCACAGCAGTGCAGTGGATGGGCAGTGGGTGTTTACAAGCACTATGGGATAGATGCCCTGCTGTGTGGAATTAGGAAGGAGATGGTACACGTGTTTATCAGGTGATTGTCAGCCCTGGGACACAAGTCAGAAAAGCCTCGGTGAGATATTATTTGTTCCTAAAACTCCTAAAGGTGATCTGGCTTCCTTTAATATCACAGGGATGGAATTAAAGCAAATGGACTGTAATTGTATCTTCTGAGTAAGCTAATGCAAAATGAGTATATATTTAAAATGCTCAATTTGGCAAATGGCAGCAGGAATGAGAAAGGTAGGGTTATCTAGCTAGGTTGCAAAATTCTTATCTGCTCCTGAGAACAAGATTTCAATGCTCATCACAATATCTAGAAGAGCAATCTAAAACTAACTCCTGTCTTTACAGAAGACATGGCAGATCTAAAACCTGAAGAGAAAAGATAGGCATAATCCCACAAAGTGAAGCTTTAAAAATGAATATGACTCAAGAATAATGACAGCACACTCTAAAAAAGACATCCACAAATCAGAATTTTGACATACACTGTCCAGGAAACAGCCCATGGAAGATCAGTGAACTATCTCAAGAATCTGGTGTGGTAGCACGGAGCACCTACAAAAGTCAGGACCGTGAATGCAGACGGAAGGCATACTCAGCACAGAGAAAGAAAGAACAGGAAAGATGAAGGTGAGGGAGAATATACCAAAAATGGCAATGCAGTTTAAGGAAAAACATGTAAAGTCTTTTATGGGGAAGTACATACCTACACATACACATATATTTATAAAGACACACAAATACACACATGTGCACCTGTGAGCACACAGAGACAAGGTTCAATTTAATCCCTAAGGGAGATAAGCTAAGCTATGGAAAGCCTACAGTGTGCTCCTGTGCTCAAGCCCGAGTGCTCCAACTCTAGGACACAGCACACCCCAGGTACCAAGATCATTTTTCTGTGATGTCTTGAAAGAGAAGCGCTCAACAAACATGATGGTACTGAGGAATGAGCAGAAAGCAAGGAGCCCAGGAACTGTGTCACAGAAGGGTGACAGGGTAGGTAAAGTGATGAGATCCTAGACAGCAGGAGGAACAGTCCCAGGTCCCCCAGTTCAACCCTCGTGGCTGAGCTCTCCACTTCTGAGTCGCGATCAAATGGACATGAAAAATGCTCTCTCACAGGCAGGCATGAGAATTAAAGACTTATGCAAACAGCTGCTCAGAAATTTTATGATTGAGAAGATAAATGTTTAAAGGGCATTAGTGTACAGGAAGTACAAAAAATCCAGAAAGAACACTAATAGCTGTCATACAGAAGAGAGGTTAGACTTACTCTGTATACCTATAGAAAATAAAGCTTAAAACCATTCATATTATCAAGTAGGTAAATTTCAATTCACTATAAAAAGCACTGAATGTTATACCAAGAGCTGTAACGCTTCTATCTGTCAAATACATGTGAATAGTATTTTTGCATACACAGCAGAAAGTACTCTTTCAATTTAGTGAAACAACAGTACTAGGGGGTCTATAATCCGCAAGTCTCTGGATCTTGTTTTATTTTCCAAGGATCACAAAAGTTGGTTCCTATGTATTATTCACTTCTAAAGTGCACTTAAGAACTCAACTGCCTGTGTCTTGTCTGGCCTTGCACTGCGGCAGACACAGTGGTCTGACACTGAGACACACAGGCTGTCCTAAGAGCTGGGGGTCACACAGTGAGGCAGGATCAGACATCTAAAGACTGGTTTCTGGTCCCAGTTCTGCCAGTGATGAGTATCTCTGGGCAGTTATCTGACCCCCTCTGAGATTCTGGCTGTGGCTAAGAAGCTGTCACCATAATTGCTCTGCCTACATCGGCAAGCAGGAGGTCATGGAACCACCATCCACAGACGTGGGATGTTAGCACCCATGTGCCTACGCACATGCAAGGCTTTGAAACAGGATCTGAAGAGGTCAAGAAAACAATTTCCCTTGCATAGTTTTCACTGAGAGAAAATTTAAAATATCTCTATTTTAATTTAAAAAATCACAATCAAATGAATGGTGTGATTTAAAATAACAAGAAAATTACTGGAAAAATCATTTGACACTTCCATTTTTATTTGTCTGAAGGGCGCAGAAAAGCTCCTTCCAGTAGATGGCAGTACGCACGTCGTGGACAGGACAGAGAACAAGCCGCTAACCTGACCTCAGTGTACACACACCAGTTGGTGTCTGTCTTTTCCCATGTTTACACACAAATAATGGCTCCCTTAAAATTAAATTAAAAATTAAAAGTACCCTAAGGAAAGGGCTGTTTTGAATGTCTACTCATTTGACTCTCAAAAGCAAAGAAAAACACTGAAAAATATTTATGTACAATTTTTTGTCATCTGATTACATGTAAGTATATATATAAGATATAAAAACATGATCTAGCTCTTTTTAACAATAAATGATATAAAGAAAGAACTGAAGCATATCACAAAGAATTAACAATTTGACTCTATCAGGAGGGACTAAAATAGTAAGCATTAAGAAGGTATTTTTATAACTTTACGACAAAGAAAGCATTTTTTTTCAAAGTAAAAGTGGTATCAACAACGAAAATAATGGCTAATACGCAGTCTTCCAGATTTTAGGCACTATTTTAAGTACTTTACCTGTACTAATGTAAGAAATCCTTGAAACAACTTTAGGGATATTATTGACAGCAATGAAATGACTTGGGACCCTATGAAGTCCCACCACTCACCAAGCTCACACAGTCAGCAAAAAGAGCAAGGAATCCACCCAACAGTGAGTCCTCATGTGCTAGGTTCAGCCACTTTGCTACA